>NAVB01000173.1:0-11077 GCA_002179805.1 Acanthamoeba lenticulata | reverse complement strand
ATTTAAAAAATGAAGGAGAATAATAACGAACCGTGAACTCGGGGAAAGGGCCCTCGAGGTGGTTGTTGGCCGCGAGAAAGACCTCGAGCGTCGAGCTGAGGCCCAGCGCGCGCGGCAGCGGTCCGGTCAGGTTGTTGTCGGACAGCTTCAGGCGCCTGAGGCAGCTCAGCCCGGCCAGCGTCTCGGGGATCGGGCCCGTGAACCAGTTGTGGGCCAGGTTGACCTCGAGCATGGCCCAGCCAAAGAAGGCCGTCACGTCCCACTCGGTGGGCAGCGACCCCGAGAGGCGGTTGTCGGACACATCCTGATCGCCCCGGATTGGTTGGTTTTATTACATTGGGGGAAGGCTTTCGACGAAAGAAGCGAAAACCGACGAACCAGGGTGACGAGGTCCGATGAATTCCAGCCGCCCGGGAGGGGACCCTCGAGCTGGTTGGAGGAGAGGTCGAGCTGCTGAAGGCGCGGCTGCTCGGCCAGGCAGGCCGGGATCGTGCCCGTCAGCCGGTTGCGCGGCGCCTGGACCAACAAGAGCGAACCTGTTGAAGACGATGACGATGACGATGGTGAAGAAGAAGAAGAAGAAGAAGGCAACAATCACTTGATGGCGCGCGTACACCAACTCGCGGGGATGGGGCCCTCGAACTGGTTGTGTCCGATGTTCAACCAGTTCAGGCAGCCGGCGACCGGAGGCGGCGAGCCCGTGAGGTGATTCGTGTCGATCTCGAGGCTCGAGAGGCTGCAGAGCCGCTGCGTGAACAGGGGAGGCAGATGGCCCGTGAGGTTATTGGCGGAGAGGTAGATGCCCGTCGGCAGATCGCCTACAAAGTCGCACTGCACGCCCCGCCAGGCGCAAATCGAACCTGAACCAGTCGAGACGATCACCACCACAGGGAAAAAGGAGGAGAAGAAGAAGAAGAGGAGGAGGAGGAGGAGGAGAAGAGGAGCAAGTCGTGGCTGGGGTGGATCGAGCGTGCGCACGTACTGTTGGAGAGCCAGCGATCACGCTCGAGCCAAGTGGGCCCGCCCGTGGCGTGGAAGAACTCCACCAGCACCGCCCTGGCCACCTCTAAAGCTCCCCCCCCCCAAAGGAAGGCCGCTTCCTCTTGAGGAATACTTTGGGGGAGGGGGGGAAGAGGACGAGGGAGGACAACGGATCGACAACAACAAGGGTTGTGGGGGGGGGGAGAAACCGGTGGTCAGGTTGCACGAGCACTGGCGGGGCGCCACAACTTGGGAAGCTGTCGGGTGGGGCGCGAGCCAAAAGAGGCACACGAGCGCAGCGACACAAGAGTACCCCACCACCAAGCGGCTCTTCATCCTCTTCGCCACCTCCGGAGTGTATGTATTTCTTTTGTGTATTTATATTAATTTATTTTCTTTTTATCGCGCGGCCAATAGAATCGCTCCGTGTAAGTCCGCCATCGGGCGATTCATTAAAGAATGCAACCACAAGGTCACAGACCCGCGACGAGCGGCGTGCGCTTGAGGACGATCACGTTCCGGCGCTGCTGCTGCTGCTGCTGTGGCTTGTCATCGCCGTCAGGGTCCGGCGGGTCCGTCGTCGTCGGCGTCATGACGGTCGTGTCGGTCGTGGTGGTGGTGGCCGTGGTGGGCTCCTCCTGCTCGGCCGTCGCCGCCTCTGGTCCGGCGCGCGGGACGATCTCGTACTTGAACCGCAGGAATCCGGAATCCTCGTCTTCCTCGTCATCATCATCACCTTCGTCGTCTTCGTCGTCGTCGGCCAACTCAATCTCTTCCTCTTCTTCCTCATCATCCTCTTCTTCCAGCTCAAACTCGGCCTCCTCTTCTTCGTCGTCGGGAACAACATGATCGTTCGTCATCAGCACCTCTTCTTCCTCAGCGAGCTTCTTGGTCGCCGCCGCCGCGGTGGGCTCCGGAGCCTTCGGAGCGCGCTTGAGCAGCGGCGCGCGGGGCGGCGCCAGCAGATGCTTGGCGCCAGCCTTGCCGCCCTTGCCCCGGCCCTTGCCACGGCCCTTGCCGCCGCCGCCGCGAATCGCGGGCCCCTTGCCGCCGCCCTTGCCCCGCAGCCCGCCGCGGCCACTGCTGCTGCTGCTGCTGCCGCTCAGCCGCTTGCGCTTGGAGCTCGCCGCGGCGCCGTTGGGCGTGAAGAGGTCGGCGTCGTCATCGGCCCCGCCGTCCTCCTCGTCGTCGTCATCCTCGTCGTCGAGCAGGCTGTAGCCCACGTCCTCGTAGTACAAGAACCTGCGCGTCGTCGTCGTCGTCGTCGTCCCGTTCTTGCCTACGGCAGAGATCACAACACCATCAATCCCGGTCCCATCTTCGTCTTCATCGTCATCGTCGTCGTCTTCTTCAACATCAGCGAGGCCAGACGACGACGGTGTCGACAGCAGTGACGACTGGGGCGGCTGCCACGGGCGGGACTCGAGGCGATAGGCGTTGACGTAGGTCGGCCGCGCGCGCTCCCAGTGCTGCTCGAGGAACTGCCTGCGCTGGGCCTCGTCCGCAAACGGCGGCTGGCCAGACGCCGCCCCGGCCGACGCCGCCGCCGAGCCGGTCGCGGTGGTGGCGCTCCCGATGATGTCGCGCTTGAGGAGCGGCAGCTGCGCCGCGAGCGAGCTGATCTCGTGCGACATGTGCGCTCGCGCGTTGTTCCCGGCGCCCGCTCGCGGCTGTGTTGTCGCCGTCGCCGTGGGCTGGACGTCATCGCCGCCAGCGGCCACTGCGGTGTTGTTCATGTCTGGTGTCGACGTCGACAATGACGACGACAGAGACAAGGAGAACGAGGAAGAGGAGCCGCCACGTCGGCGGAGGCGCTGCTTGCGCTCCTTCTCGAGCTTGGGGGCCAGGTAGCGCCGCCGCTCGACCAGCTCCTGCTCAAAGTGGCGGTAGCCAAAGGCCTCGTCCGACGTGTCCTCCTCTTCACTGGACGACGAGCCCGACTGGCCGTCATCGCCGTGGCAGCCGTCCGTGTCGTGGACGCGGTTGTTGTCGACATCGCCGGCGGCAGCGGCGGGCGGGTCGAGGACGAGGCGCCAGGTCGGCGTGGCGATGTTCTCCGCGCGGAGGTGGTCGGTGACGACGGGGGCCGAGTTGCCGAGACTCACGTAGTTGTTGATGTCAAAGTCGCTCGAGCGCAGATGCGCGTTCTTCCGGCGCTTCTTCTTGGCCGGCACCTTGGCCGCGTGCAGCGGCTTGGCCTGGTGGTCCGAGACTCGCTGGTGCGCCGTCGTCATCTCCTGCTTCTTCTCCACTTGCTGTTGCTGCTGCTGTTGCTGTTGGTGCTTGTGCTGGGCCGCCCGGGCAGAGACGCGCCGCGGCTCGGGCTTGGCTGACGCTCCTGAGAGGGCTCGAGCCGTGGCGGCGGCGGGCTCGGGCTTGATTCGTGCCGACACCGGCGGCGCGGGTGGTGGCGGCGACGGTGGCGGCGGCGTTGGAGGATCGACGACTTCGATCTCCTCGCTTCTCGCGCGCTTGTTGCTGCTGTTGCTTTTTGTCGACTTGGTCGCCGCGGTCTTGTCGGAGCCCTCGCCGGCCGCAGTGGCCGAGGTCGCTGCCTGCAACGCTGGTACGGCGGCAACTGGCGCCTGTCGGTTGGCATAGAGGCCTGTCCGTGCTTACGTCAGCACAAAATTAAGTATGTAAAGAATTAAAGAGAAGCGCATACCAGGGATGGTGAAGAGCGGGTTGGGCGCCGCGTCGTCAAAGGGCGGCAGCGGCGGCGGCTTGTACTTGTTGGGCACTCGAGGCCGCCACAGCTTCCGATAGCGCGCCGGTGGCACGAGTCCCGTCGTGCGCAAACACGAAGAAGGCTCATCGGCGCCGTCGGCGGCCTCAGCCTTGACCTTGACCTCAGCCCCAGCCTCAGTGGCGGCGGTGACCGTGGGCGCCGCGGGCGCGGGCAGCACGCGTTGGCGCGAGCGGCGCTTGCGCTCGAGGAGGTCGTCCCAGTCGCGGGCCTGTCGGTTGAGCTCCGCGATCTGGAGCTGCAGCCACGTCCACCGCCACGCGAGCTCGCGCCGCTCGCGCTCCCACCCGGCTCGTAGGCGCCTTCACGCGCACGCGCGTGCACGCAACGCTGGCGTCAGCGCCATGACTGTGGCGCGAGGCTTCTAAAGAGGGAGGAGGGGCATACCGCTCGGCTGCAAAGGGGTCGTCCTCGACGACGTCCTCGCCCTCGACGGCAACATCTTCGCCCATCGATTTGCTCTTGTCGATGACAACGCCGGGGGCGGCACCAGCGGTGGTGGGAAGGTCGTCCTCGCCTCCGTCAGAGGAGCTGCTTTCCGTTTCCTCCTGCTGGACGCGCCGCCGTCTGCCGCGACTGGGGCCTTTGGTCCAGGATGCAGAATTGGCGGCTGATGAAGACGAGGAGGAAGATGTGGCAGCTGCAGGTTTGGGACCGCGCTTTCCCTGCCGCGCCCGAGCCGGAACGGATGAGGAGGTGTTCGAGATGGAGGTTGTAGATGGAGCATGCGTGTAGGAAGTAATTTGATCCAGATTGGACGTCCTCGAGCCATGAGGAGTAGGCATGGAGACCGGATAGGATGAAAACGAAGGAGTACAAGCAACACATGCACAAGAGGTGGGTTGAGGGGGACCTGGCGGGAGCCCATTCAGCGTTGTCGGCATGAATTGGTGGGCGCCAGGCACCATATCTGGCGTGTAACCCGGAATTGATGGAGAAAGAGGAAGAGCATCTAACGAGTTGGCGACCCCCATGGGTGCCGGTGGGCCTGCGCCACTCATCTCGAAACCTATCGATTTGATCCACTATTTCCTTTTTTTCTTGATTTGTTTTTCTTGTTTGCCTTAATTGTTTCTGCAGACTCGCGAATTAACGGTTGCCTGGACATTATGGCTGAGGAAATATCCGGGGTCTGCACGCAAACTGGCGTAAAGGCTGCGAAAAAATCGACGTGCGCCACGAGGCGTAAACGAAAAGAGGAAATATCTTGGATCAAAGATGAATGCAGCACAAAAAGTGCACGTCACAATGCGTGATTGTGTGGGATCAGATGACGACACGCGACACAGGACTGAAAACAGGGAGGAAGAAGCACTTTTTTCGAGGAGTGCACTCACGCCGATAGGCTTAAAAAGCCCTTTTCGCCGACCGTCGAACAGACCACACTACTCGTGCGAGCAGCTCGAACACAACACCAACCATCGATCTGTCAACACCTTTAAGTTCTCACCACAACAACTTTTAACAAGTCAATCGATCCAACGTTCATCGAGCACACAATTCCAACGCAAACAAATCTCATCTCACCCTACAACATCCATCCATCAATCCCCCTAAGATGAACACACAGCCGCAAGTCGTCGTTCTTGGTATTCCGTTCCGAGGTGGCCAGCCTAAGGGCGGCGTTGACCTGGCCCCGGCCGCTCTTCGTGATGCGGGACTGGAGGCCAAGGTCAAGGAGCTGGGCTACGTCATGAAGGATTTGGGCGACATCGATGCCCACGCCGGCGAAGAGGAGGCGAGCAGCCAAATCAACGCCAAGAACGCCCGCTGGGTGGGCGACACCAACCGCAAGGCGACTGAGCTCATCATGAAGGAGCTCAATGGTGACAAGAACGAGAAGTTCATGCTCTCGCTTGGTGGCGACCACAGCATCGCGATTGGCACCATCTCGGGCCTTCTCGATACCTACGTGTCGCCGAAGCAGAATGACGCCGACCTGTGCGTCGTGTGGGTCGACGCCCACGCCGACATCAACACGCCCGAAGGCAGTCTCTCGGGCAACATCCACGGCATGCCAGTTGCGTTCCTCATGCGCGAGGAATCGCTCGTTGACGCGTGGAAGATCCCGGGTTTCGAATGGATGGACCCGTCCTCTGCCTCGCGCAACCGACGCTTGAACCCCCGCAAGCTCGTCTACATTGGCCTTCGCGACGTTGACGAGGCGGAAGAGGAGATCCTGCGACGATTCAACATCAAGAGCTACCGCATGCCCGAAATCCGCGAGAAGGGCATCGCCAAGGTGATGGAGGAGATCGTAGACTACTTGAACCTTGGCAGCGACAGCACCAGCAAGGATCGCCTGCACCTGAGCTTCGACATTGATGGTCTTGACCCGGGTGACTGCCCCGCCACCGGCACCGCCGTCGAGGGTGGCCTCACTGCCGCCGAGGGCCGCGCCATCTGCGACGCCTGTGGCAAGACCGGACGCCTGGTGAGCATGGATCTGGTCGAGGTCAACCCTGCCCTGTCCGACGAGGCAGGTGCTCTGCAGACCGTCCAGACGGGCCTCTCGCTCATCCAATCGGCCCTGGCTTCGCGCCCTCAGGTCCTCCGACGAAGCCTCGACGCTTGAATCGACTTCCTCCTCAATCTCTCCAATAACTCTCTTTCCCAATTGCCTTCAAGCGGCCCCAGGACCAGGCATCGATGCATGTCTTCCTCTTCTCTCTTCCCTTCTCCTCCATCTTCTTTCATTTTGTTCAGAGAGAAGAAATAAATAGTTCAACTCTATTTCATGATTGTGGGCCTTGCGCAAGCTCTGCTTCATGTTGCAGCGCCATGAACGCGTTACTTGACGCGCTGCGAAGTGGTGTAGGGTGAAGAAAGGAGATTGGTGGCAAGTAGAAGATGAATGTGCGTGCAGATGAAGGAGAAGAGAACAGGCAAAAAGAGAAGAAGCCCTCAAGAGCGGGCGGGACGGTTGCTGGTGCGGGCCGCGTTCTTGCGGGCGCCAGCTCGGCCCACCTTGGCCGGATGGAGGTGGTGCGGAGACAGGAACGAGGTCGCGCTGTCCTCCTCCTCTTCGTCGCCCGCGCGTTGAAGCATGGCTCGCACCGCCTGGATATCGCCTGCCAAAACAGCCTTCCCCACCACCAAGACCTAACGTGCGAGCCGAATGAATGCATTCCACGGATGGATTAATCAACAAAGATGATCATCGTCTAAATAACAATTGAAATAGATTTCGCGTACCTGCTTGTGGAAGTAGACAAGGGTGGCCAGAACGATGACCAAGATGAAGGAGAAGACAGGCGTGCTCGTGATGTCGTGGCGCAGGGGATCGTGCGCCGTAGCGGTGAAGTTGAGCCGCAGGTGCGTCGCCGCGCTCAAATCGACAGACACCTGCACATCGACGACAGCGTCAGCCTCTACTCCAAGCCAAGCCAAAACGGGGCGGGCCAACCTCTTGGGGCGAGTGGGCGTAGGAGCGAGACGAGAGGCTCGACGAGAGGCGGACGCGATACTTGGCACCGCGGTCCAGCGGGCCCAGGTTGAAGAAGGTCGACGGCCCGAGGCTCACGCTCTTGAGCGCCGCGCCGGCCTCTTCCGCGGGGAAGACCTCCACCTTGAGCGTGGAGAGCACGTGCGGCTCGGCCGTCACCTCGCCCGTCAGGTCGGTCTTGGGCTGCCGTCGGAACACGACAAAGTCCTGGTTCTGCACATCGGCCAGCGGCTCGTTCTGTGCGCGGGCACGTGTGTGAGACAACGACGACGAGAATGACAAAGACGACGACGAGGATGACGAAAGAGAAGAGGATGGGCCGTACGGCGGGGAGGTGGGCGAGGTAGCCCTCGGACGGGGAGGCGCGGTCGATGCGCTGGTCGGCGTGGGACTTGACGCGCACGCGGTACTCCTTGCCCGGCTGCAGGCCGCGCAGGCGGAAATTGCCGTCCGCATCCGTCTGGGTCTGTTTTGCACGCCGCACGACACGACACGAGCGCACGACACGAGCGCACGACACGACACGACACGACACGCTTGTCAGTCTTGTGGCTATCGAACGGGGGAACACGGGCGGCGAACCTCCTCGACTTCGCCGGTGGAGGCGACGGCCTCGACGGGGACGAACTTCTCGGGCTCGCCGCTGAGCGAGCGCACGCGGCCAAAGCACGAGTAGGCCACCCGCCGGGCACGGATCGTCACCTTCTCGTCCAGGCCCTCCTTGACCTCCACGCTCTGCACTCACCGCACACACGCGCGCGTCACTCTCACCGCACGACACGAGCGCACGACACGACACACGCGGAGGGGGGGAGGAGACGTACGATGGAAGAGGGCTGGAAGACGTATTCCTTGAGGAGCGGGCGGATGAAGTAGGAGCCCGGGTGGAGGGCCGACATGTTGAAGAGGCCCTGCTGGTTGGTCGGGGTGTTGCTGCGGTAGCCCTCACCCGAGAGCGAGATCACGACGCCCTGCAGCGGCTTGTCGTCGGCCTCGTCTTGCACCGAAACCGACACGGTGCCCAGCCTCTGCACCTCTGCTCACCCAGAGAATCATAAAGAAAAGAATATTCAACAATAAAAATGAGAAAACAAGAATAAAAGAACAAAAGATGACGTCAGCAGAGCGCTTGCTTGGCCTCCGACTCATTGTGAGGGGCCGGGGAGCCGTACGGAAGAAGCCAGGCTCGGTCTGCTTGAAGTAGTAGCCCTCGTAGGCGGCTTCCTGTCGACAGGAAAAGTGACGTCAGCAAAAAAACAAAATTGAATTAATAAAACAAAAGAAAGAATGAAGCGTACGATCTCGTAGTGGGTGTTGTCGGGCAGCGGGCCTACTGAGTAGTTGCCAGCGGCGTCAGTGGTGGACTCGGTCACGAGGCGGCGCGACTCGCCATCATTGGCGGCGTAGACGCTGATGCGCACGTTGGCGACGGCCGGCTTGACTTGGCCCTTCACGTAGGAGCCCGGGCGCGCTTGGAACGGCGTCAATGGCGCCGGGCACTCGGGCTTGCCCCTGCTCGCGTCGCGTGTCGTGTCAAAGAACGAAAACGAAAAAGAACGAAGAAAACGACGAACGAGCGGGGAGGAGACGTGTACAGCGTGAAGGTGGCGGTCGACGGGTAGAAGAGAAGGTCGGAGCCGGCGGGCGCCTTGGGCGTGAGCGCGACACGCTCACCGGGGGCCACCCAGATGGCAAACTCGTACTTGTGCTGGTTCTGCTGGTCGGCCTGCTCGACGCGGCGCACGTCCGTGTAATACTCCTCGTGAGCGGCGTCCTTGCCCCGCCCGGCCTTCTGGGCGTTGTCGACACTGCGCGCGCCACCACGGGTGAGCCGCAGTCGACAACAATTGTGCTGATGATGACGACGGTGATGAAGATGAAGAAGGGCGACGTACACGACGTGGATGGTGATGTTGGCGGCGGGTTCGGCGGTGAGGACCGACGCGTTGAGGAGGTAGTGGGTGGCCTGGAGGTCGAGCAGCCGCGGGTTGGCGGTGTCGTACTTGTAGGTCTGGCGCTCAAACTTGTAGCACGAGACCGGCGTGAGCGTGTAGGTACCCGGCTTGCTGTTGTCGCAGCCCACCCACCAACCAACGTTAGCACAATGACGAAACCATTTAGAAATAATTTGTATTATTGAAAATCTATTTGTTCTAGATTGATAAGACATAAAACATGAAATTTAATTTTAAAATTGAAAATAATAAAATAATAAAATAATAAAATGAAAATGGTGAAGGCGAACCTGAGGCAGAAGCGGTTGGTGCCCTTGGTCAAGGCAAAGGTCTGGGCGGACTCGCCGGCGGGTGCCGGGTCGAGCGCGGCCACGAGCTGCACATCATGCGACACCACCGAGCTCAGGAGGTACCTGTTTTGTTCAACATAACAGCCATGATCCCCAATCTCGCCCTCGTCAGTCATCTGATCTGGCGCGAGTCGTGCAAAGAGAAACGAAAGAGAAAGAGAAAGAAAAGGAGGGAGGCGGGACCCTTGGTGGACAAAGGCGGGGGCCTGGACGTGGGACTTGCCCGTTTCAGCCTCGGCCTTGACGTCGAGCGTCAAGGTGGAGTGCTCCCAGCACCAGGACTCGTGCTTGATCTGGACCTCGTACTGGCCGGGGAGGACGTCGCGGAAGGCGTAGGTGGCGACCTCCTGCTTGTCGCCCGGGATGAGGCTGGCCGTGGCGCGCGACTCGATGTCGAGGCCCGTGAGGGTGATGGAGATCGACGGGTCGCACGGGGCCTCGAGGCAGCGCACGACGCCCTGGACGGTCACCAGCGCCTGGCCAAAGTTGACGTCGAGCACGGGGCTCTTGGCGAGGGTCACCTCGCGCCGGGCCGGGACGAATAGCAGGCCGGCGCGCTCCTCGGCGGCCGACGTGACGGGGATCACGCGGTACTGGCCGGGCGCCACCTCGAAACAATACGCTCCGCTGGGGTCCGTCGAGCGGCGCTCCTACACGATGACGCGGTCATAAATATGTCAGAAATTCATGCATACCACAAATACTCCAAAAAATCAAGTAAATAGTACCTCGCGGCCAGAGGCGGTGTCGACGAGGAGGACGTCGCGGTGGCCCGACTTTTGCTTGTTGTCGTCGGCGCGGCCAGGCGAAAGGTTGACACGGCCGCACAGGTGGTAGGCCGAGGCCTTGATCGTCGGCACCTGGGCCTTGGACGGCGACAGCTGGGCGCCCTTGAGGGCGTCGAAGAAGACGTGGTCCTTGATGGCCTCCACGGCGTAGCTGCCCACGCGCACCTTCTCCACGCGATAGCGCCCGTCGGCGTCGGTGGTGGCCTTCTCGACGCCGTCAAAGAGGACCGTGGCGCCGGCGATGCCCTGGCCGTCAACGTCGACGACGCGACCCTCGACCGAGAAGCCCGCCACCCGGAAGGGCTCGGCGAGCTCGGCGTTGGCGTGCGCGACGGTGACGTCGATCCGGGCCGGGAGGAGGTCGTAGTTGGTGTTGGACGAGTGGTAGTGCGGGACCAGCGTGTAGGCGCCGCACGGCACGCCGTGGATCACAAACTTGCCGTCGGCGTCGGAGCGCGCGCCGCACACGGCCTTGAGGCCCTTCTCCGCGGATGCGTCTGCGCAGGCGGGCCGCGTGAGTTACGACTGGCCGAGGCCGAGACGAGAGGTCAGTTTGTGTGTGCGCGCGCGCGTACCGGAAACGCCGTCGGTGGAGCAGCTGAGCGGGAGGCCCGAGAGGTCGGACGCCGAGTAGAGGATAAAGTCGACGCCGGCCACGGCGGCGCTCTCCTCCATGGAGTGCACGCGTCCGGTGACGTCAAAGCCGCCCACGAGCAGCTCGTCCGGCTTGACCTCCACGTTGCCCCAGTCGAAGCTCACCTCAGCGCGGTCCTGCAGGGCACACGCGTAAGAAAAGAATAAGTATATTTAAT
>NAVB01000172.1:0-40161 GCA_002179805.1 Acanthamoeba lenticulata | reverse complement strand
GATGTAAAAAAAAAAAGAAAAGAAAATGAAATGTACCGAGAACAAAGTTGGTGATGTTGGGTTGGTCACTGAAATCGTCGATGGCGGAGACGAGGGTCGTGTAGTTGGACGATACGCGATTGCCAGCCGGGTTGATGAGGTCGGCAAAGCCCGTCGTTCGGAGCAGGCGCATCTGCTCGTGCAGCCAGATGCCCAGCGAGTAGGTCACGTTGAGGATGGACGAAGACGGGTCGGACGTGTTGACGTTGCGTCCGAGGACGTCCACCGGCATGCGCACGTTGGCGCCCACGCCGACCTGCTGGCTGAAGGCCGGGCTGGCCTGGCTCAGGGCTTGAGTGAGGAGGAGCATGACCGTGGGCGCGCCGAGCGGCGTGACCACAAAGATCGGCGCGTCCGGCAGAAAGGCGGCCACCTCTGGGTTGAGCGCGCGGATGGCCGAGTGATTCCAGTTGTCGACCGTGCCCAGCATCACGTCGGCCACCGTGGCCAAGTCGAACACGAGCTTCGGCTTGCCCACCAGCTCGGGGACGTTGTAGGCCGGGCCAGCCGAGTAGGCGATGATTGGCAACGCCACGACGTCGGGTTGCGCTGCTTGCTGGGCGCTGGTCAACGGCACGCTGATGCCGCCAAAGTCGATGTTGTCTGTCACCGAGCGCATAATGATTAAAAACAGAACAACACGAAACGGTGAAGAAAAAGTTTTTTTTTAAAAAAAAATGATTAATTATAAATAAAGAAATAAAGAATAATAAAGGGCAGTGATGCAGTACAAGCGGCCATGTCAGCGATGGCAAGAGAAGTGGCGCCCTGGAAGTAGCGCAGGCGGATCTGATTATTATCGTAGTTGTCCATCCACTTGGTGTAGAGGTTGAAATTGAGGCCCTCGCCGATGAGCCACGACAGCTTGAACGCGCGCTCGCCGTTGCACTCGATCTTGCCGATCTGGTCCATGAGCTTGGTCTTGTAGCCGAACGAGAGGGGCGCGTAGCCGAGGCGCGCCGTGTTGTCGATGGCGTACTGGTTGAGCTGAGACCAGGCAAAGAACTCGAGCAGGCCCTCGATGTACGTGCAGTCGGAGGTGTTGAAGCGCGCCTGCGTCATTACGTAGGTGATCAGGCACATGGGCCACGACGCCGCCAGGCTGCCGTCGAGCACGTCGAGTCCGAGGTAGTCCGAGGTCAGCTCGCTACTGACCTCGCTCATGGCCGACTGCACAGCGGCCACCGTGGCATCGACCGTCGCACCGGCCTTGTTGATCATGCGCGCGTAGGACAAGCTGCTCGCGGCGGCCGTGATCTTCGTGGTGTAGGTCATGCTGTAGGGCACGTTCTGGACGTAGTTGGTCTGGGCCGTGCCCGGCTTGCCGGTGTTGTTGGCCCGTCCGGCGATGCCCGCGAGGCCCGACCAGGTGCCGCCGCTGACGTTCCACGCAGTGGCAAAGTCGGAACTGAAGTGGGACAGCGCCCGGGTGAAGGTCTGCGTGATGCCCAACGAGGTGTCGCTGGCATAGGCAAGCAGGATGGGGTGTGCGGGCAGAGTGAGGCTGGGGTTGAGCGTTTGAATGGCCGTGTCGTTCCACCACGTCACCTGGCCGCTCCAGATAGCCGCCAGTGTGCTTCCATTGAGGACCTGAATTGAAGAAAGTTAGGCAAATCGTCGGCCAGGAAGATTAACTGCGCGGGTTCTGGGCTGTACCAAAGTGGTGATGGAGGGGAGATTATAGGCGGCCACAATGGGCTGAGCGGTGAAGGGTAAGAGCGCCAGGTTCTGGGCCGCTAGGCTCGCTTGAGAAGACGAGGCGTCAACAACTGCATAGTCCTGTAGGAGTAATGAAACTTGTTTAGTTTTGAAAAGAAAAGATAAAAGGTAGTCTAAAACATGAAGAAAAGTTCTGCTCATGTCGGTCAGTTCCAAGTCGGAAAGATGGTCGGTAACGCACCAGCGTCCCAAGAGTGGTGAAGGCGTTGAGAGATTCCTGACTGCCCATGTTCTGATAGCTGATGGTGAACTCTCCAGAAACAAACTGCGGGGTCGGTCTTTGGTGAGTAACGAGAGATGGCTGGAGGAGACGCCAGGAAAAACAAACCCTGTAGGTGCCGGTCAGGTAGACAAAGAGCCCTTCGGGAAAGTAGCCGCCTCCTCCAGCCACAACCGTTGTGGCTCCAACCACTGTGGAGGCAAGGTTAGTTCAGGCTTCTCCCCATGAAAAGGCGTGATCTGGTTCGGACCTTGTTGAGCACTGGCCAGCCCACAGTGGGACAAGAGCAGAAGAAGCAAAACGCAAGCCACAGTTTGCTGTCGGTTCATGTTGGAGACGAACATGAGGCGTGGTGTGGACGGTTTCTGGTGGCTAGAAGACGAGTTCCCTGTGGTGGGGGATAAATGCAAAGTGAAGGGTGAAGATGCTTGGCGAACAGTTCTATTTAACCCAGCAGGCAGCAATTGACAAGTTGACACACTTTACGTACCGCGGCGACCATCACCTGTCAGGGAGCATGATGGTACCACTCCTGGCATTCGCTTAACATCTTCAGATCGACACCCAATTGGACACCTTTCTTTAGCGCTGCACCTCCAGACTTGACACGCTGGCAAGAAACGTAGATTAGGTGGTGCAAGTGCCAAGGTTTCCTTTCCCCGCAGTCCACTGACCTGTCAACCAGCTACGCGTTCCTGGCCAATCTTGGACCCCAGACCAGTCAGCAGTTCTCTGGATCCACGGTATCCTCGTGCTACAGCTGGCCCACGTGGTGTGGCGCCACAGAACGTCAACTTTGCGGCCGACAACCAACCCGATCGAAGAACAGGAAAAGCTTCGCTCCAAGCAGACGCTGTAGAGATGGGTCTGGGTGATGCCATGGGGTTGATGTTTGGAAGTTTGTACACGCGGAAAGAAAAAAACACAAGGCCCAAAATGCAACTCGGAAGCATAATGCAACCCGGCAGCGGCTACGCAGTCCTCACCTGCACGAAGATGCAGGTGATGGTCACTGCTTGCCCATGTTGTGGGGGTTCATCGGGTGGTTGAGGGACATCGGCGGCATGCCCCCGCCGTACACGTCGTGCGGGGGGTAGTTCGGCGGATAGTGCGGCGGCAGGCCCTGGTGGCTGTAGTGCGCGCCTGAGTGCATGCCATGCGCGGCGTAGAGGGCAGCATAGGGGTCGGCGTGGTGCGCTGGTGACTGCGCGTGGCTGTGGCCCGATGGCGTAGGCTGGGTCGACGGCGGCTGCGGCATAGGCGAACTGGGTGGCGACTCTCCCGCGGCCTTGCCGCCGCCATTGCCTCCACTACCGCTACCGCTACCTCCACTACCGCCGGCGCCTTGTCGCTCGCCTGATCCGCCCGAAGTATTGGCGATGAAGTCCGAGGGCGGGTAGTTGTTGTCAGGCGCGTTGAGGCACGACTGGATGAGTTCCTTGCCCTCGCGCAGCGTAACCACCGGCTGCAGCTTGGGCGTGGCAAACGTGTAAACGTGGCCTGTCTCGCTGGCGATCAGGACGAGTGCTTGCGTGCCCGTCAACGTGGTCAGCTCGTACGCCTGCAGGCGGTGTGTCGGGGAGAAAAATGAATTTTACGGCCAAACGGGAAAGCACGAGAAAATGGACGAATGAGATAAAACCAACAAAAATGCGAGTAATTCAATAAAACACAAACACGATTTGGCGTTTGATTGTATCGATAGAACAAAAGAGCTTCATTCGTTCTATGAAGTTGATGATAAGATCTGGCGAGAGGGTACCTTCTTCATGAGACCACGCTTGCGTCGGCTGAAGGTGACTTGTCTTCTGCTCTTGTTTTCGATAAACTTGATGTCGATCCTTCGTCGGCCGGAACCTCCCGGCTTCTTCTTGCCGATCTTGCTCTTGGGCTTGCCTCCGTCTACCTCGTCATCTTCGTCATCGCTGTTGTCCTCTTCGATTTGTTCGGCAGTCACATTGCTGAACTGAGGGCCGCTCGCTCGAGCCTTCTCCTCGGTGGACATGATGTTGATTGGTGCTGACGCCTAGTTTCGGTTCTCTTCCTCTCTTTTGACGTTAACGTGGCCCTTACTCTGGCGAAGTTCTTGGGGCTTATCTGCTGAATCTATAGGAAGCACATTGAAAGATGACATAAAATGGCCGACGATGCCAGCACATTATATTGATTAGATCTCACTTCGATGCACTTGGACACGAAATCAAGTTAGCTGCGCAGAAAGCAGCACTGGCAAGAAGAAGGGGCGGTCAATACCCTATTTAGGGCACAAGTTGTTGGTGTCGCTGTCGGCTTCGGGACGTCCTTCCTTTCTTCACCTGTCGGCACGCTTTTTTAGGGCAAGGCGAGGTTTTTGGGCACACGCAAAAGCAAACACTGGCTCAAAATGCAGTTACGGCTGCTGAAAAACGAACGGAGCCTGCGCTTTTTTTCTTCTCCCCTTCCGCAATTGCTTGTTTCCGACAGTCGCTTACCATTTGTCTATTTTATGTCGTCAAGTGTCGACTTCCGGATTTCCACGCCATTCCCGACCGGTGGGACCTTTTAATCGCGCGGCTGACGTGCCCTGGCCTTTTTTGAGGACAGCAATTCATTTAGCGGTTTTATTTATTTATTGGGCGAGACACGAGAACTCGATCGAGGATAGGGATAGCGTAGATTTTGGCGGTCGCAGGCCTCTGGCTGTGGATTGTGCCGTCTAACTTCTGCTCCATCTGATAGACGAGGCGGGCACGTCGTGGGCCCTGTGGATGCTTTGAGCGCAATAATAATATCTGCCAGCCGAAATGAATTACGCGCATGGCACTCGATCAGATTCCTATCAGTTCTGCAAACTTAGAGTCATCCTCTTGCTCCCTAAATCAAAAGATGACGATGATGGCGACAAGCTGCCGGCATCTTGGACCTCGAACTCGGGGCTTCCCTCTCCCCCCTCCTCCGGCTCGCCCTCGCCACCCTCGCCCGTGGTGAGCCCCGCCCTGCAGCATGATTTCGGGGTGGCTGGCCTCAACAGCAAGGGCACCTACGACTGCGAGTTCCCGCCTAAGCTCAGCGTAGAGCAAATCAAGGTTTGTTTTTCTTCTTTTCATCTGCCCTCCTCCCTATGCGATATAATCTCTTCTGCTTCCTTCTACGCGGCTGTCGTTAAATCTCCTCCATCTCCTCTTCCTTTTGTTTCTCCTTCTGGCGCAGTCCAACCTGTTCAGCACTATCCCAGCATTGTTCCCGCTCTCGAGGAACGACTTCTACCTCGCGCTCTCCAAGGTGCGCCCCCTTCCCCGCCTTTTCTGGCCCGTCGCATTGATGACCCTCACAACCTCGAGGCTTCTTCTGCTCGTCTCCTCCTCCTCCTCCTCCTTCTCAAAGGGCATTATTCTCTACGACGAGGAGAAGCGGCTCGTGGCTTCGCACGAGGTTGTCGCGGAAAAGGTGCTTCCTCCCTCTCCTTTGCTTTGCTTGATGTCTAGCGCTGGACGCTGATCGATCCTCTTCTTGTATGATGAATCCCCAACGACGACGACAACGACAACAACAAAGTTCCTGACCAAGCAGCGAATCACCGTGTTCCTCCTTCCCAAGGACGAATGCCCGCCGCCACCGCAGGTCGACAGCGGTGGCATGTTGGAGGAGAAGGAGATGGAACGCCTCGACAAGGAAATCGAGCGCGAGAACTCGACGTGGACCACCCGCGAGATCGTACGCCGCGGCCTTCCTTCGTCTTCGCTTTCGTTCTTTCTGCCGTCCTTCCTCTCACCCACTGACGCCTTTTCTTTCATTCTTTTCATTCTTTATTTGCTCAGGCCGAGAACGGCCTCGCCGGTGCTGTGCCGACGGCCCCGGCGCCACTTGTCACGCGGGGCCTCTTCCAGCGGAAGAAGCCGCTGGCCATGAGCACCGAGGATCAACGGAGTGCCGGGCTGGCGGCGGCGCTGGCGGCCTCCAAGGTCGAGAAGGTCGAAACGTCATCGCGCCGCAGTGGCGTCTTCTCGCGTCGGCGGCGCAACCGCGACCCCAGCGAAAACAAGAAGAACCCTGAGCGCAACGGCGACATCTCCAGGTAGCCTTACCTGGCCATACGTTTTTGATTTTTGATTATTTTTATGTTTATGAAGCTTTATGTTTTTTATTTATTTTTTTAATTTAACAGTTTTTTTTCACAAAAGCTCACTCATGTTTGCGTAGTCGATTGGGGAGCACCTCCAGGACTCTCGATGACATCCCGTCGCACCCGACGCGTGAGTTCTCGCTCGACGGCGACACCAGCCCGCGCGGAGCCTCCCTGGACACCGACGCGCTGCCGGCGGCCGCGGCAGCTCGGGCTGCCACGTCGGCCGCGACGGAGGTGTTCATGTCGGGCTACCTGGTCAAGCAGGGCGGCAACCGCAAGAACTGGAAGAAGCGCTTCTGCGTCCTGACCAGCGAGGCCATCAGCTACTACGGCAAGAAGAAGGACCCGACGCCCATCGCGGCCATCCCGCTCGACGAGATCCTGGCCATCGCCCGCGAGAGCCGCGTCTCCCGCGCCCATTGCTTCGCCCTTCACACCCGGCGGCGGACGTACTACATGTGCGCGCCCAACGAGGAGGACCGGCTGGCGTGGATGCACGCCACCAAGCTCCAGCTCGTCGAGCGCCGCAAGGTCATGGCCGAGGAAGAGACCGAGGCCGAGACCGGCATCGAGGGCTGGCTCACCGTGTGGGTCGTCGTCTCGCCCGGGACGGAGACCAACCTGGGCCGCGGCTTCTCCCTCCGGGGCCGGTGGAAGCGCTACTGGTGCTTCATCTCCAACTCGGACCACTGCCTCTACTACGCCAAGGACCCTTCGGCCGTACGCCCCCCCTCCCCTCTTCTCTTCCCCCAATAGTCACCGCCTTCGTTTGCGCTGACGATGAACCCCCATGCAGAAGGACAAATACGAGGGCAACTTTCCGTTGCAGGGCGTGACGGTCGAGTTCTCGCAACAGCGGAGGTTTTGCTTTTCGCTCAAGTCGCAGCAAAAGTACGATCGCCTTCCATCGCTTTCGTTCTTTGCTTCATAAGGAACTTAAAATCATATTTTTCCATTAATTCCACTTGGCAGGGTGCTTCTTCTGTCGGCAGACAGCGATCGGGAGATGGAGGAGTGGATGAGCGCCATCTCGCGTCGGCGTCTCCTCCGTCAGGCTAGCAGCGAGACACAGGTGCATTGTCGTTCGTCCCTCCGCCGTTCAAAAATAAGCTTTCGGCACTCAACAACTTCATGGGCGGGCAGCAGAAGAGCATGGTGTCGCTCCCCTTGCCGCTCCCCTTCGTGCCGGCAGCAGAGCAGCCGGTCGACTGGGAGGGCCGCAAGACCGTCCAGCTGCAGGTCAGCGTTCCGCATGGCACCCTCCCGCGTGTACGTCTCCTGCGAACCCTGACGAGGTGAATCGCTTTTCATTCTTTCTATACCGTCTTGATTGACCTTCGTTCTTTGCCTTGTCGTCGTCGTCATCGTTGGGTGGCTGTCCAGCTCGACCGTCTGACGATGGTGCAGGCGAGCTGCATTCTCGATGTCCTGTCCCGACTACCGCCCGAAGAGCCCGACGTGACCTACTTTCGCAGTTCGTGTTCCCTCTTGCCCTGCTTCTCTCTTCATGAAGTTCTGCGCAGCTCAACTCAGGTCGCTACCGCGGTCGACAGAAATGGCGATGATGCTGCACAAGGAGGCGCGACAGTTTGACGGCTACTTGTTCAACCATTTCCTCCCGGCTCGCCTGGTGCCTGCCGGCCTCAACGCCTTGTCGTCGTCTGACTCCTCCTCCACGCCGACATCGTCCAGCATGACTCCGCTCAGCTCCTCGTCTCCGATGCCGTCACCCCTTTCGTCAACCGCCTTAGCATCGTCTTCATCGTCATCGGCCCCCATGGCGGCCCCGGCGTCGCCGCGGAACCAAGTCGTGGGCGGCGGCTTCTCTTACGCGTCGTCCTCGGTGCGCGAGACCGTCATCATGATGCCCCCCTCGCCTGCGACGTCCACGGGCGTCGTGACCAGCCAGGCCGCCTCGGCGGCCATCGCCATGGCGGCGCCGTCGCCGCGCACGGCCGAGCTGACCAGTTCGGGCCTCCTCCTGCGCAGCAACTCGCTGCCCAACCTCCAGCACATAAATCAGTTCAAGAACGGCAGCGGCTCCGGCGGCAACGGCATGCCGTCGCCCGGGTATGAACTGATCGCCTCGGCGGCATCGGCGCTGCCGTCGGGCAGCGGGCCGATGTCGATAATCCCGAGCCCGATGTCGTCGTCATCGTCGACGACGACCACGACGCTGTCCACTCCTTCGTTGGCCCGCGGCGGCAGCGGCGCCGGGCGGAGGCTCAACGTCTATTTTCACTTCTTTGACGACGAGCCTTCGCCGCCGACGACGCCCCATGCCGAGGCCGGGGGTGACCAGCCCAGCGGGGCGGCCAAGGACGACACTGGACGGCGTAACTCGACGGCGGACGTGGGCGGCGGCCTTGCCTACCGGCGGCTCAACAGCGAAATGCTCATTAGTCGACAAGCCACTCCGCCGCCTCCGTCACGCGCCGGCCGCGCGGTGCTGCGATCGGCCGCGGGCGGGCCCGCTGACGCCACCGTCGTCGCGCCCACCGCCGCCGAGGAGGCGTCAGAACCGCCACCGGTGCCTCCACTACCATCGGCTTTGGCGGACCTCAAGCAGGGCCACCAGAACGCCTCCAACCGCCGCAGCTTCTCAGAGCTTGTGGGCGAGGAGCTGACCGGCGGCACAGAGAACGGCGAGATCCGGCCGTCGCTTCTGCACGACCAGCCCTCGCCCCGCTACCAGTCCCCGGACGCGTCCGCCACGTCGTCGCCGGCCCAGTCGCCGCGCTTCGTGGGCAGCTCGCCGACGACGCCACCAACACCGACTGTCAAGCCACGGCCGAGCGACGGGACCGCCCGCGGCATCAACAACATGCTCTCTGCGTACGTCCCAAACCATTCCATGCATTCCGCAACAGTTGATCGGATCGGAATTTGACGTATTTGTGGTTGGGCCTCCTGCAGGAGCCACCGCAACTTCTCGCCACGCACGAAGCTGTCGCTGGCGATCAACGCCGACACAACCGTCGCCACAGCCATCGCCGAGGTGATGAGCAAGTACAAGCGGATCTACAAGAAGACCCAGTCAGCGGCCGCGGCCGGTGCAGCGTCCGAACCCCAGGACGCCGCCGCCGACAGCTGCGCCGACCTGGAGAATTGGATTCTGCAAGTCAAGGGCCGTCGCGAGTACGTGTTTGACGCCCAAGACACGACCATCGGCCAACTGGCCTACGTCGCCAACTGCCTGGCCCACTGGGACAAGATCGAGTTCGTCATCCGCCGCCGGTCGGCCCTCACCACCCACATCGAGGGACGTCTCAAGTATTTCAAGCGCTTCCGGCAGCTGACACCGCACGGCTTGAAGGCGGGGAGCGAGGACTCGCCTGGCGCGCGTGCCCGACGCGTCGCCGGCAAGTGGAGCCCGGCCTCGGCCGAAGGCTCGGGCGAGTTCGTCGTCGGCAACCCGCAGAGCCCGGTCAGCTCGCCCCGGACGGGCGACGTCGAGGCCAGCGGCGGCAGCGGCAGCGGCGGCGGCGCGTCCGAGGCTGCTGCCGTACCAGAGACGGCCGCCTCGGCCGAGGCGGCAGCGGTCGCCCCGGCGGCGATGGCATTGGTCCCCGACGAGCCGGCGATCGAGGTCATCGAGCAAAAGTGCTACGACCTTGATGCCCTGCACGACGTGCCGCTGGTGCTCAAGATCCTGGGCGTGGAGAACCAGGCCGAGTTGTTCGACGTCAACCCCAACATGGCGGTCTCGGTCGAGTGCGGTCTCTACTACGGACCCATGCAGCTCGGCATCTACCGCACAGAGCGCGCCCGCAAGATCACCTGGGCCGATCGCCCGCAGGTCTTCCACACCCATCTGCCGCTCTCCCACATTCCCAAGGTCGCTGCCCTCGTCCTCGTTGTTGTTGTCGTTCTTGTGGTCGTGGTCGTGGCTCTGACGTTGATGGGGGTCGACAGGAAACGCGGGCGTGCTTCCGGCTGATCGCCTACCAGGGCAAGGAGGAGTGGGCCGTCGGGTGGGGCAACGTGGCCCTGTTCGACCAGGCCGGCCGCCTCCTCTCCGGCAACTTTGACGTCCTCATGTGGGAAGGCGACCGGTGCGTCCCGTCCCTTCCTATGTTCATTGTCGGATCCTCGTGATGTCTCACGCTGGGCTGTGGCTGCGCGCGGCGGACAGGCCGTCGCTCATGGCCCCGTGCGTGCCCAACTACGGGATGGGTCTCGACAACGTGGTGCGGATCAAGGCCTCGTCAATCACCACGCCCCTCTCCGTTCCCATTGCCTACACTCGGCCCTATGCCGAGCTGCCGGCCTTGGCCCCGTCGCTGGCCCCGTCGACCGCTCCGGCCGCCTCGCCCCGCGCGCTGGTGCTGCCGGTGCCGGCCGTCTCGCCCCGCGACGGCCAGCCGACGCCGGCCTCCCCCGCGGAGGAACCGACGACGATCAAGCCGCCATCGGAGCGCGCCGTGGCGATGCAGCGGCTGCTCGCGCTGTCGCCGGTGTCACCGTCGTCTGCGGCCTTTTGCGGGAGCTTCATCACGCCCGGCGCCGGCTCGTCGCCGGCCGACCCGCGCTCGCGTGCGCGCGCCGAGACCATGGTCGGACCCAGCATGATGTTGTCGTCGGTGATGGCGGAGGGCGGCGCGGCGGACGAGCTCGGTCTGTGCCTGGGATCGGGTGCCGGCGGCTCGACGCCGTCCCGCACATCGTCGGTCGACGAGGAGGACTTCCTCGACCACGAGCTCCAGATGCTCAAGCAGATCATCAACCAGGGTACATAGTCCACTGACGTCCTTCAGGACCTGGTCGTCCCAGGTGGGCTGACCTCCTCTTGGCGGTGGTGATGGGCCCAGACATCTTCTACGAGCTGAGCCAGGAGGAGAAGCGGATGATGTGGAAGCACCGGGACGTCTGCATCCGCGAGCACCCGCGCGCGCTGGCCAAGCTCCTGCTCTCCATCGACTGGCTCGACCGCGCCGCCGTGGCCCAGCTCTACGAGTACGCTCCAAGCCCCGCCCTTGGGCGGTTAAGGTGGCTGCTGACGTATGCGCGGCCCACGCACCACACACAGCCTGCTGGAGGACTGGACCGAATTGGGTCCGATGGACGCGCTGGAGCTGCTTGACGCACGCTTCCCCGACGAGCAAGTCCGCGCGTTCGCTTGTCGGTGCCTGCAGAATCTGTCGGATGAGGAGCTGGCCGTGTACGTGCCTCAGCTCGTCCAGGCCCTCAAATACGACATCTACCACCATTCGGCCCTCTCGCAGTTCCTGCTCTCTCGCGGTACGTCATCGTCGTTGTCGTCGTTGTCCTTGGTGGCAGTTGGACTCATGGTATATGCGCGATGTCGACATCAGGCATGCGTTCCCGCTTGATCGTGGGGCAGCGCCTGTTCTGGGAGATCAAGGTAGCCTGCCAGGTCGAGCGCAACGGCAAGTCCAGCAGCAAGTGGGACGCCAACAGCGTCGGCTCGGCGCCCGCTGGTACGTCGCGCACAGCCGCTGCTCGCGCCGGGCTGGCCCAGGCCGGGCTCTCACTCGGACGGTGGTGTTGTGTCATGTCGTAGGCGGTGGTGGCGAGGAGCGCGAGGTCCGGGGCGGTGGCGGCGAGGCGATGGCCATCCGCTACGGGCTGCTGGCCGAGGCCTACCTGCAGGGCATCAGCTCGCAGCACCGGGAGGAGATCATGAAGCAGGTCTTTGTGATGGAAGAGCTGCTGGCCCTCTCGCAGGCGCTCAAGAAGATCCCCAAGAGCAAGCGCGACGCCTTCCTCAAATACAAGCTCGCCCATTTCCCCTTCCCCAAGGACGGCATCACCCTCCCGCTAGAGCCTCGGTACGCGTTTTATCAACAAGGTTTTGCTCGTTTTCTATAGCTCTGATTTGACGTTCTCCTGGCCTGAACAGCATGCACGTGAAGGGCTTTGTCGTGGACAAATGCAAAGCCCTCGACTCGTTCACGGTACGACATCCATTTTTCACATTCCTAGCGCACTCTCGTTGTTTTGTTGGTCGTGTTTGCGGAATTCGAGGCATGTGCATTGAGTAGCGGGGCTGACGGGTGGTGGTTGGTGCTGACAGGTGCCCTTGCGGCTGGTGTTCGAGAACAAGGAGGAGCTGGGCGACCCGATCACCATCATCTACAAGGCCGGCGACGACCTCCGCCAGGACGCGCTCACACTCCAGCTCATCCGGGTCATGGACAAGCTGTGGAAAGAGGAGGGCCTCGACCTCCGGCTCACCACCTACGGCGTCATGGCCACGGGCGAGAAGGAGGGCATCATCGAGGCCGTCCTCAACTCGACCACCGTCGCCGAAATCGCCAAGGAGGCGGGCGGCGCCACCGCCGTCTTCAACCCGCAGACCATCTCCAACTGGCTTCGCCAGCAGAACCCTGACGGTGCGCGCTTCACATTCTTTGCCATTCGTTCCAGTTGGACTCCCCTCCTTCTTCTCTGGGCTCATGTCGTCCACCACACAGAGACCAAGTACGGGATGGCCGTCGAGAACTTCATCTACTCGTGCGCGGGCTACTGTGTGGCCTGCTACATTATCGGCATCGGCGACCGGTGCGTGCAAGCAACCCTTCTCCACGATCGCTTCAAGCTTGGCCTAACTTGCCGTTCACTTGGCTGTGACCAGACACAACGACAACATCATGGTGACCAAGACAGGCCACATGTTCCACATCGACTTTGCGCACTTTCTAGGAAACGTGCTCAAGTTCGGGCCCATCGTGCGGGACAAGGCGCCCTTCGTGCTCACACCCGAGATGGTGTACATCATGGGCGGTCGCGAGAGCCAGCAGTTCCAGCGATTCATCCGCCTCTGCTGCCGGGCCTACAACGTGGTCCGCAACCACGCCAACGTCTTCACCAACCTCTTTGCCATGGTGCGTCGTCGTCATCGTCTCGTACAGCAGCCTTGAGTTGTTGTTGTTGTTGTTAGACCGACACTTGTGCGGAACTGCGCAGATGATCTCGAGCGGCATCCCGCAGCTGTCGTCGAGGAGCGACATGAACCACTTGACCAAGGCCCTGGCCCCGGAAATGACCGAGGAGGAGGCGGCCAAGAGCTTCACGAGCCTCATCTACAAGAGCCTCGACACCAAGACCACCCAAATCAATTTTGCCGTCCACATCCTGGCCCACCGCGACTGAGTCTGAAACCGGCACACACGCGCTCGGCCTGGACGTGCCTCGTCCTGTCTTCTTCTTCCCGTACCTCCTTGTGCCTGTACACGTAGTAGCGTTGCCAACAATCAAATATACGTTGTTGACGTCTCCATACCTACACCAGATCTGGCCCAAAGTCCTCAACCCAGTGAGGTGGCGGTCGTGGGAGCCGTTAGTGCAGAATGCGCCAAAAGCCAACTCCGATGATGAGGGCTGCGAAAGGGCTGCTTTCGCTGGAGCTTCGGGGCGCTTCGAGTAACTTGCCGGTGATGTGTCGGACCGAACGTATGCGATCAGCGTGATGGAGGAAAACCAACAGAAAGCGAGCACTCGAAGACCTCCCTCTGGCCGTTAGGATGCTCTGCACAGCGCGAAAATTGGCGGAAATCGAACCAGAACAGGCCACACAGGCAAAACTGGGTACAAATTTGGCCAATAGAAATTTAATGTCGACCAATCGCTGGCGCTGATAAAACCCAGGGGTGGCCACCTTGCAATCATCAACCAAACGCAAAGCAACTGCCCAGCGCACAAGACCAGCCTTCATCGAAACTGCGAAAAAGAATCAAGCAATCGGTAAATCAGCGACTAGACTAGTCAGCAAGACACATTCTTTTCCGATCCTTAGCTTTTCTATCTCCAACATCTCCTACAACTCCAGCATGAAGTGCACTAGCATCATCGCTCTCGGACTCTTGTTCCTCGTGGCTCTCTTCCACGCGACCGCCGGCCAAGTCATCCTCACCAACGGCAGACTGACCGCCACGCTCACCCCAGCTGGTGGTGCGCTGGCCATTACCGAAGTCAGCGGCAACATCACCAGGACCTTCAACCTCCAGACTCGCCTGCTTACCGAGTTTGCTGGCAGCAGTACGTGATCTATTCAGTTTATTCCTCTGTTTGCTTATCGTGTTTACTCATCCGACATGTCTCCACAGCCGCCGTCAGCAGCTTGTCGACTCTGATCCGCGAGACCTACGTGGCCAACGAGGCCGTCGGCGACTCCTACCAGGGCGTCAGGACTACCGCCGCCACCATGTTCGCTGATGTTGCCATGGACGGCGCCTCGGCCAACGCCACCAGCGTGCTCAGCTTCTCGATTAAGGTGTCGCTCTTCCAGGACGAGGGCACCATCAAGCTCGGCGCCAAGAAGTACCCCGTCGACACTGGCATGCTCGCCATCACCTACACCATCCTCGACTACCCGTTCGAGAGCTACGACAACACCCTCAACGTGCGCTCCACCATCGAGACCCCCAGCGCTGGTGGTTCCATGAGCGGCAACGAGCTCTTCCTCTACAACGGTGCCTCGTGGACCTTCGCCTCCACCGCCTCCATCCCGGCCCCCTACGACTCGTCGCCCGTCACTGTCAAGTCCAGCAACACCGACTCGGGCGTTGATGTGACCATGCAGTTCTACGCCTCCAACTCGCTCACCTTCGAGACCCTCTGGAGCGTCGAGAACCCCAGCTCGAGCGCCACCCGCCTCACCTCTTTCCTCTCCCTCCTCTTCTAAATCCGAGAGAAGCTCGACCTCTGCCGAGGGCGGCCTTGTGAGGGCGCTATCGCCCCTCCCTCTCTGTGATAAGGGCTCTTTCTCCTCTATCCTTGGCTTTTTTGCTCGTTTTTGAGCTGCTATTGCGGCTGTTAAATCTCTTAAATGTATGAATTGCTCTTTTATTCAAACAAGCTTTTCTGAGCCCTGGCAAAGAAAAAGAATTAAATATCAAAAAACCAAGATGGAGGGAGTGCGAGTCGTCCTGGTGGACAAACCTCTGGGGATGACGCCGTTGGCAGCCCTCGCACAGCTGCGCCGTGACCAGCCGCTTGAGTTTCCAGAGGCCACCGTGAAGCTGGGATACGCTGGCCGTCTGGACCCGCTGGCACGTGGGCTGCTAGTGTGCTTGGCGGGTCCCCACGGCGCGCCCCTCACCCTCCAGAAGGAAATTGAGACTAAATCCAAGGTCTACGACTTTCAGGTACTGGCAGATTCTCAATTGGTGCTCAATCATGCAAACCACTCAAGATCTGCTGTGAAGTGCAGGTCCTGTTTGGGGTGGAGACTGATACCTACGACGTGATGGGTCTCGTCCAACCAAAGGCCTCCACTACCGTGGAGTCCACTGAGAACCCTCAAGAGCAGACTTCCCAGGTCTCAGCAACAGAGCCGACCGGTACGGGAGAGGAAGAAGAGGAAGAACCCACGCGAAAGCGGCGAAAGCAAGAAGACGAGGTCGATCATGATGGCGGCAGCAGGTGTACAGTGGACGAGGCTACAGTGCGCGCCCTCCTGCCCCGCTTTGTCGGCAAGCGTAGTCAGGTGCCTCGTCCCGTGCATCTAGCTTCTTCTTGGTTTCATGCACACAACTCACCTCAGGCGTCGTGGTGGCAGGCCTACCCTCCCTTCTCGTCGGGCCGAGTCAAGGGCAAGCCCCTGTTCTACTGGGCCCGCCAGGTCTCTCCGCCCTCGTCGGTCGAGAGTGGGGCCTCGAAGGCTGAAAAATCCAATGTGCCTGTGCGTGCAGGGCCCTGCGAAGATGCGGGAGATCACACCGCTCATCCCGCGCGTGGAAGTAGAGATTCGACGCCTGGAACTCCTGTCGTCATTCACTATGACCTGCGCGCAGCTTCGGTTCGTCACGTCATCCTCTCTATCGTCGCTAGTTTTGACTGACGGGAACAGTTTTGTAGAGAAGAGATCCATGAGAAGATCGGGCGGGTGGCGGGCGACTTTCGGCAGCCGCAGATCCTTCAGAGCTGGGATGACCATTACTTTTCGCTCCACTACAAGGAGGACAAGGAGGTGACGATCTATCAGATGCGCGCTGAGGTCACATCGGGAACCTACATCCGGTACACCCTCCTGCTACGCGTTGAACTGGCTCATGTTCTAACCGGCTCTGTGCTCGGGTGAGCAGAACACTCGCGCACGAGATGGGAAAGACGCTGGGCTCTGTGGGTGCTGTGGCGTACGACATCTACCGAACGCACGTGGGCGACTACACGATTGAGCAAGCCACACGCTTGTCCCTTGGCGCTTGTGGCCCAGCACAAAAGCCATGAAAAAACCGACCACGTTTTTTATTATAAATATATTTTCTTGAATTGCCTTCCTTTCAAGATCAGCACCAATTGAAGGATCAGCCCTGGCATCGACCTCATCTGGATTCTAAGCAGCCTCCTTACTGGAAGGAGGTGGCAAAGAAGAGAGGCAGTGCAACGAGGCTGATACATAGATGGAGGAGGCAACGGGAAATCGCAAATTGTCTAGAAGTCGGGACGGTACAGCGGGCAAGAAGGCCGAGGAGTCTTCCCCATCAACTCGAGTGGGGCCCAAAGCCTCCGCGCCCCCTTCTAAAACAACACTCAAGGCACGGGATTCGACACCCGCCAGCAACGTGCTCAAGGAATGCAAAGTGTTCATCAACCCCGCCATCAGCCTGACGAAGATGGAAGAGGTACCCTTGCCTTTTCTGGCTCGTCATCTTACCTTGTTCGTCGTACTCATGATTGTGATGCAATCTGCCGCTTTTGACCTGCAGTACCGGAAGCTGGTACGTGATCACGGCGGTACCGTGCAGTACTACTTTGAGCCCAGCAAAACGACACACGCCGTCACAGAAGACTTGGCCCACTTTGCCGACCTGGCGGCTGCCCGTGAGGCCCGCATTCACCTGGTCACGGTTCGTCTCTTCCCCTCTCGTTTTCTCTGATGACCATTGACCGCGTGACGCAGCCTCTCTGGCTCGAACGATCGGCGCTGTTCGGCGAGCACGAGGACGAGGAGTTTTACTCGCCCGACCCCAAGAAGTTCTTTTCTGGCCTCTGCATCTGCTCGGCCCAGGTCCTCCTCCGTCTTGTCGTCATCACATGCACACCACCAACATCTTGCTTAAGTTGTGGTCATTCGCGGATTGTTACATTTTGCAGATTGAGGAGAAGGAGCGCGACCGCATGTTTGCCGGGGTCGTCGCCTTTGGCGGCCGCTTCTCCGTTCGCCTCAACAGCCGCTGCACTCACCTCGTCACCTCCCTCCCAGCCTCTGGCGTACGCCTTCTATCAACTTTCGTTAACTGTACTTTACAAAAACGATCAAAACGATATAAACTTTCTTCTCTTTTATTAGGCCAAGTACGAATGGGCGCGCGCACATCCCGCAATCAAGGTGGTGAGCCCGCGGTGGTACAACAACTCGCTGCTGTACGTGGACTCTCTCCCGCCTGAGTTTGGGCTTAATCGTGGCCTCTCTAACGCGTATACGCTACCCCTTGTTTTGTGTATCCTATATAGATTCCGGCGGCGCGAAAAGGAGGAGGACTACAGTGTCGAGGCCTCCACCCAGCAGTTGCCTACCACCAGCACCACCACGGCGCAGCGGCAGCAGGAGGAGAAAGGGTCGGCCAAGCCGTCGCTGAGCGGCAGCGCTGGCAGTGTCGACGTCAGCAAGGTCTACAAGGAGAAGGAGGACCTTGATGAGGCCGAGGAGGACGAAGAGGAGGACGAGGAGGGTGAGGACGACGAAGAGGGGATCGGACCCGGCCGGCCAGCCGACCTGGAGGCCGTCAAGAGTTACATCCGCAAGAACGGTGCGTTGTCTGTCAGCGGCCGCTGCCACCAAACGCGGCTTGTCACGGGTGGTCTCTGACTGACTCTGAGATGGGCCGGGCTGGGCTGAACAGGACACCGCGTGAGCGCACGGGAGCTGCGGATCAAATTCCATATGGGCCACCCACGAGCCAAGCGCATCTTGTCCGAGGTCATTCAAGAGATGAAGCGCGAGATGGAGCTCAAGCGCAGCGGCGGCGGTACACCCACCTCAACCTCGACCCCGACTCCAGCCTCGGCCTCTACGCCGGCCGCTGCAGCGCCTGCCGCCAGCGCAGCCTCGCCGGCCAAGCCGGCCGCTGCCACTGCGACGGCCTCGCCGGCCAAGACGGCCGCTGCTCCTGCGACGCCTGCCGCCAGCGCAGCCTCGACGGCCAAACCGGCCGCTGCCGCTGCCCCTGCCGCCGGGAAGAAGAAGGCAGCGGGGGCCGTGTCCAAGCGGGAATTGCTGGCAGGCCTGGGCGTCGTGCTGGTCGACCTCTCCGAGCGGCGCCACCAGGACGCCGTAGACGCCGTGCGCGAGATGGGCGGCACGGCCTACCGCGGCCTGCTGCTTGACGACGGCGAGTCCGAAATTGAGAACCTTCCGTGGGACCGCGCCGCCACCGCCGGCATCACTCACCTCCTCTACCCGCACCCACGCCCGGCCATCGATGAGCTGGTCCGTTCATTGTTCATGCATTCTTGTCATTCTTCGTTTTCATGTTGTCACTGCTGTTGACCTCCGTCCTTGTCGGACACCTGCGAGTGCAGAAGAAGAAGATGGCCGCGCATGGGCTGGCACAGGTTCAGGAGGTGTCGACCGAGTGGCTTCAGTGGACTGACGTCTACACCCAGCAGTTCTCGCCCACCGTGTCGCCCCTCTTCCGGCCCCTCCCCGAAGGTGTCATCTCGGGCATGGCCGACCTCGTACGTCTCCTCTTCGTCGTCCTCGCGTTCTGCTCTCGCCAACACAAGTATACGTGCAGGTGGTCTCGCAATCGAACACGCGCGGCTGGGAGCGCGAGGAGATCATGGCGCTCATCACGCGGATGGGCGCCAAGTACAACCGCAGCATGCCCAACGAGCCCAACGTCATCCTGGTCATCGTCGGGTCCGTTCTTTATTTTTTATTATTTTTTTTTCAATTAATCATCAAAAGTAGATAATTTAAACTTTTAAATTCAAGAAAGTTGACCCAACTGTTCAATGAGTGCAGGACGGACGCAGCGGCAGCCAAGAGCGAGAAGGTGGTGATGGCGCAAGAGTGGGGCGTCCCGATAGTGAGTAAGGAGTGGCTCTACGAGTGCGCGCGCCAGTGGCAACGCCTCGACACGGCCGCCTACACCATCGTCTTTGACAACGCGTCCTCCACCTCCACCAAGAGTAATCCGCTCCTCCTCATTTTTCACCTTTTTTTTCTCAAAGATTTTCTTATTTTTATTCAAAATATTAATTCAATTATGCCTCTAGCGGCGGACACCAAGAAGGACGCGGCCAAGAAGAAGCCGGCCGCCGCTGGAAGCAAAGAGGACAAGGGCGTTGCCCGCAAGGCCACCAGCAAGGCGCCCACGAGCGGCAGCAGCAGCAAAGAGAAAGACAAGTCCCGGGGCGACGAACCGGACGAAGACGACGAGCACGATGATCGCATGCAGGTCGATCCGAATAATGCCGACAATGGCGACGATGACGATTTCAAAGATGACGACGACGAGCCGACAACGACCTCCAGCAGCAAGCAAAAGGCCTCCGGAGGAGCGTCGGGCAAGCGATCGGCCGCCACAGGCGCGGCTCGCGGCAGCGGCGGCTCCGGTGGCGGCAGCGGCGGCATCAAGCGATGCATGCAATGCGGAGCCACCAAGACGCCCTGCTGGCGCAAGGGTGCCAACGGCGAGCGCACGTTGTGCAACGCGTGCGGCCTCAAGTTCTCTGCCGAGCAGCGGAAGCGGTCCGGGGGCGGCCTTCAAACGCGGCAGAGCCGGGACAGCGACCGCGGCTCGTCGTCCTCGTCGAAGCGCAAGCGCGAGGTCGACGACGCCGACGCTGGCGGCGCGGACTACGAGGAACGGCCGCGCTCGTCGATGCCGGTCTTCACCATGGGCGTGTCCAAGCGGCCGCGGCGCGGCGACGATGACGACGCGATGGCCGTGGTCGAGGTCGACGACGACGAGGAGAACAACGGCGGCGGCGACCTCGAGCTCGTCCAGCGGCGCCTGCGGCGCATGATGGCCGCCACGGCGGCTGACGACGAGTTCCACGCGCGCCATCACTTTGCCCTCTCGTGCTTCTCCAAGGCCCGCGCCAGCAAGCTCAAGCGCATCATCATGAAGCTGGGCGGCTCTTACAGCGACGTCTGGGAGCCCGGCGTCTCCACTCACCTTATCCTCGTACGGCGCCCTCCTATTAAATCAAATAATAATAATAATTCCTAAATTTTCTTTTTACAATTTTTTAAATATTTTTGTATTAATACATTTTTTAGGGGACGCTGCGGCGCACGGAGAAGCTGCTGTGCGCGTGTGCGTCGGGCGCATGGGTCCTGCAGGCCTCCTACCTGTACGCTTCCCTCTCCCCTTCCTCTCGTGTGGCTGCTTGCTCACATCATCACATCATCACATCAACAACAACAGGGAGAAGTCGGACAAAAAGGGAAAGTTTGTGCAGGAGGACAAGCACGAGTGGTACGACGAAGAGTGGGACGACGAGCAGCAGAAGCGGATCTGGGCCGGCTGCATGCGCCGTCATCGCCTCAACCTCGTCGAGTACATACCCCCTCCCCCCCCCCGGGTGTGCGCCACTTCGGCGCGCGTGGAAGTGACTGACATGTGGCGGCCACACCTCATCAGGACCGGGAAACGCGCGTTCGAGGGGTGGGAAGTCCACCTCGTGGGCGACACCGAGCCGGCGCCGGACATCATGGCCAGGATCGTCGAGTCTGGCGGCGGCAAGATCATCTCCACTCGCTCCCTCGTCAAGATGCGCAAGTCCAAGGTGCGTCTCGTCTCGTCTTTTCATGTCGTGCGCGTGTGTCGTGTGTTGTGCTGAGATGTGTTTACGCGCGCGCGCAGGAGCACCGGTACGGGCTGGTCGGGGCCAACGCCGACCAGCGGGCCGTGCGGCGACTGACCGAGGTGGGACTGCCGGCCGTGGAGTCCATCTACATCCCCACCTTCCTCTGCGACCGCCACGCGCCTGCCGTGGAGGACTTTTCCGCCGCGTGAGTCGCCTTTTGTGGAACCAAAAAATAAAAGTAAAAATCATACACAAAAAAAGTAAAGTATAAATTTAAAACAAATAAGAATACATAATTTGTTTTGCATTTGGTGATTTTACAGCGGCTTTTCGTTCGTTTCATTTGTTTCTTGCTTTCTTTCCTCGTTGCTCTCGTCGTTGGGCGCCTGATCCCCGTCGTGGGGATGGCGGTCGCTGCGTGAGGTCGGGTGGCCAGTCTCACTCATCCACAGACGGCCGCTTCGCGTGAGAGTGACGTCGGTACCTGCTCGACGGGTGGAGGCGGTCAGGCTGGTGGTGTCGCTCCTGCTGATGGTGGGTTTGCCTTGCTGGGGCTCAGCATCCGCCCTGGCCCTGCCTCGCAGGTGCCTCCGAACGCTGCACTTCATGGCCTTGAGCCAATTCACCGTGTCGAAGTAGTCCTGGGCAGCGAACAGGTAGTGTGTCCCGCGATGCTCCTTGGTGGGGGCATTCTCGTTGTTGATTACAATGCACGTACGCACTGGTTCATCATTGTGACACAAAATCAGGCCATCTTCAGGCCAACCGCACACAGCCGGATCTACTGACGTACTTTCGAATTCTGTGTTGGTGTATCGCTCCTCGAGGTCGAGCTTGGCAGTGGTCAAGTCGATCACGCCCATCAGTTCCTGCAGCAGCGCGAGGCAGTGGATGTGAGGTTCACCGCTAGAAAAAATGATGCAGTACTCATATCTGGCTTTTACCTTGCCACGATAATAGAAGAGCTTGGCGTCCTTGAGGACGAACCATCTTTCAGCCCACTTTTTCCACTTGCTTCCTGCTCCCTTGTGTTAACACGAGCTATTCTGCACAAACCAAAGCGCTCAGTACCCTCTATTTGCAGGAAGCCCACGCGCTCCGCTTTGTGTTCTTCTTGTGGAACAACGGGCAAGGCCGCTTCTTCGGTGCTGCCAAGAAAGATGTTGGCAAGCGTGTTGCTTCTCTTGAGCCGGCCGAAAAGGGTAGGTTGTTGTCCTTCAGTTTCGACTCCCCCTTCCTTCTTTGCGGTAGTCCCTGCCGCGTCGCTCTGTGGCTTGCTTGCCCTCCTTCCGGTGTGTTTCTTTGGACTTGTTTGGGCTGGAGGCTCAGCTGTCGTGTGTTGTGTCTGGTTCTCGCCGCTGGATGAAGCAGCGCTTGCCTGCGTAGCGATGTAGTCTTGCGCGTCGCTGGTTCTTCTGGTTAGCAGAGCTCTCGCACGCTGAAACAAGGCCATGTGGGGAGGAGTATGCAAGTGAAATGGACGAAGCAAGACCGTTTTGTGTCCGGCTCATTTCATTTTAACACGGCGGAGTTACGCAAATGTTCACATCCCAAGATGATTGGCCCACTGGATTTTTGTAATGCGATTGTGAGTGACGTCCCTCACAGGTTAGGGCTTTAAAGGCCACACTAGTGTCTTGCCAAGACAGCATTTAATTGTGTGGAGTGTATTGGTGAAAAAAGTAAGACAGTTACAAGATTTGTCAAGCAATAATCATTCACAATTTATTTCTATTTCACATTTTCCCAAAACACAAGGGTTTTGATGGTCAAAATAACAATATTTTTTTTAGAAGTTAACAGTCCAGCTGATAAGGCCACCATATAAGTAGAAAAATGCCAATACAAACTTGCAAGTGGCCAAAAGCTTCATCCAGCTGTTCAAAATTGACTTTGATAAAATTTTTGCACTTGTTATATCCTCAAAAAATAATACTTCTTTTTAGGTATATAATAATGGCACCAATAAAAATATCACTTATTTTACCATAATATATTCAAGGCATTATCTTCATCAACAATTTGCTATATAATATAACCATTATTGGTGTGAAATAAGTACTTTTGATTTTGAGTTTGATTTTGATTTTGTACACAGCCAGCTCTAGTCAGCAAAATCTCAGATGAAATTGCTGGTTTTCTGTCGCCCCGTTTTGGCGCCAAAACATTTGGCGCCAACAACTTGGCCTTGTGGGCGCAACACAAGCACGTATGAACCGGAAGGTCTAAAATGGAAGAGGAAGAGTGGGACAATCTGTATGCCGAAGACATGGAGGCCCTCGAAAGCATGCAGGGTAGCTTTCTTCTGCTTGATTTTCTCCGCCACCTCGGGCTAAGAGAGTGATGTGTGGTGTGGATGCAGCTCCCGAGGATGACAACAGCACAAGACGCCAGTTGTCGTTTGATCCGCAAACTGTTTCAAATGAGCTTGTAATTGATTACCCCCTACTCAGCAAGTCGCCGCGCTCTTTGACGAAACGCAAGTTTGAAGAGACCGAAGAGAAGGAGATCGCAGAGAATCATCATAAACGGGAGGTGCTCCTTAAAGGTACCTTCAAAGATGAGTACTGCTATTTGGAACATGCCATTGACTTACCTGCTTACAACGCGATCAGCCAAGCGAAGGCGGGTTGAAGAGCAAGAAGGGGGTGAGAAGACCGCTCCCGTCTCTGTTTTGCTACCCCTGGCGAGCAAACCCACCCCCTCCACCAAGCCCCAGCCACTCCCGCGAAAGACGTACAGCAACCGACCTCTTGACACGCCTTGTATCGCCGTCAATTCCTACAGTGGCCGCCGCGTCTACGTCCCGCTACGCGACGACAATGAACTCGAGACCAATGCCGCCGCGTTGGTATGTCTTCAGCTGGCCTTCCCCTTTGTTACAATTTGCCTTCATTCCCTACGCCAAACAGGCAGCTCATCTCGCTTTATGTAGGACCCGCTTGCTGAGCGCAAGCAGCTGCTTGACACCCCTATCAGCGTCCTGTTAGAGCGCGTGAACAGGCTCGAGGTAAGAATCACTGTGCGAGGGGGCCATCCTTGATAAATCTCTCTGATAGCGGATGATTGGTGTGAACAGTTTGCCGAGGCTCGGCAGGCGGCGGGACTCGAAACCAACGAAGATGACGGATTAGAAGTTACACGAAACGATGGCCAAGTCGAGTCCCAACTCTGGGTAGACAAATACGCGCCGCATATGTTCACGGAGCTGCTCAGTGACGAGGCACGTTCCCCCCACTCAGGGCCATGGCTCCTCCTTGGCTGGCAGTCGGTGGCTGAACTCTTCACCCGGTGCTATAACAGAAAACCAACCGGGAAGTGTTGCACTGGCTCAAGGAATGGGACGAGTGCGTCTTTGGTAAAAAGAGCGTTGGAATTAGCAACCCCGCCTCCTCCTCGTCTCCGTACTCGGCAGGTCGCGGCCGCGGTGGCCTGCGAGGTCGTGGCGGTGGCAGTGGAGGCCGTTGGCAAGGCCAGCGCGGGTGGGGCACGGGCCAAGGCAACAACCCCCCTGCGCCGCCGTCAGCTTCACCATCAACTTCAAAGCCAACGACAACAACGACATCGACAACGTCAACGAAGATGTCGGCTGGGAGCAAGGAGTCAAAGGACAACAGGCCGCACGCCAAGGTGATCCTGCTGACGGGCCCGCCCGGTCTGGGCAAGACCACGCTGGCTCACGTGATTGCACGAACGGCCGGCTACAATCCTGTAGAGATCAACGCCAGCGACGACCGTACGGCCGACGTATTCGTGTCCAAGGTGCTGAGTGCGACGCAGATGCAGGCCGTCTTCTCGGAGAAGAAGCCCAACTGTCTTATCCTCGATGAGATTGACGGTCTCACCGGCGGCGAGAAGGGCGCCATTAAGGAGCTCATCAAGGTGATCAACGCCACTGACAAGAAGAAGAGCAAGAAGGGCGATGGTGGAAGTAATGACGACGACGATAACGATCCGACAAAGAAGAAGAAGGCACAGAAGCTCAACAACAAGTCCAATAGCAGGAAATCGATCGAGCATTCGATCAAACCTGGAGCCACTCGCAAGAAGGCCAAGGCCAACCCCAAGTCGTCTCTCGCACCCTCGGGCAAACTCAGAAGGCACGCTCCCCCCCCCAAAGTGACCGTATGGGCCTTGAACTCACATGTCGTTGCTGGCACAGGCCTATCATATGCATCTGCAACGACCAATACGCGCCGGCCCTTCGCGAATTGCGATCTCTTGCCAAGTGCGTCCGTCCTCTTCTTCACGCACATAGAACCTGGACCGCGACTGACCGACCACGGTGGGCTGTTGCCGCGGAGCAGGGTGTACCGGTTCGAGAAGCCTGACGTGGGCCGCCTGACGACTCGTCTGCAGGAGATCTGCGGTAAGGAGGGCCTGCGCGCCGACACGCAGACGGTCGTGGCGCTATGCAACTTGGCCGACCACGACATCCGGTCGTGCCTCAACACTCTTCAGGTTCATCCAATCAATCTCTTTACTGTCGACACGGTTGGTCTCACAAACTATAACACACAGTTCATCAGGCGCAAGGGACGGGTGCTGACGCCGGACGTGTTGGCGTCGGCAGCCGTGGGCCATAAGGACGTCCTCAAGTCGCTTTACGACGTGTGGCGCGCCATCTTCCAGAAGGTCAGCGGAGCCAGCGTTCTGGCCTCGCGCCAAAAGGCCCTCCGTGACCTCGTCGCCAAGCAGAGCCTTCACGCCCCCAGCGGCCAGGCCAACCCTTATGTTGGTATTTATGCCTTTTTGCTTCTTTTCATTTTTTTTAAAAAAAAACAATGTAATTGAAAATATGAATGTGCAGAGGCGCTGGGCTATGATCCCGACGCGCCGATGGCGAACGGTGGCCACGGCCGCCGGCAGCAGTCGCGGTTTGAGGAGCTGTTTGAGATGTTGGCCGATCACGGCGAGATGGACCGCATCATCGAAGGCTGCTTCGAAAACTACCTCAACTTCTCCCTCAACGACCCGTGTCTCGCCAAGGTACACCTACGATTCCAGTATTAAAAAATAAATACTAATAATAATAATAAAAAAAACAAAATAGGCCAACGAGTGTCTCGAGTGGTTCGAGTTCACGGATCGGCTGGCGCCATTGATCGAGCGCGAGCAGCACTTCACCTTCCGCAAGTACCTTCCCACCGGTACAGGAAGCAGCCCTTCTTCTCCTTCTTCTTCATCGACTTTGCGGAGCGGCCCGGCTCATTCCTGTTGTTGTTGTTGTTGTGATGCGCAGCGCCGATGATCGTGAATCGCAACTGCAGCGATCACCCCAACCCCTACGTGGCCTTCCCACAGGCCGAGTTCAGTCTCCGCCAGAAGCTCGCCACGAATAGGTTCGTGTTTTTATTGTATTTTTATTTTTATTTTCTTTGTGGCAACTACAGTTGACCGCCAAGGTTCATCGTCCCTCTTGTAATGTGCGCAGAAACGTGGTGCAGACCTTCATTGCCAACGCACAGCCGGAGGTGCGAGGCACGCTCAGCACGGGCCAGGTCGTGATGGAGCTCGCGCCCTACCTGGTCGACATCATCGCGCCGCGGCTGCGCCAACTCAACGCCGCCCTCTTTAGCGACGATGAGCGCGCGGCCCTGCGCGCCGCCGTCGGCCTCATGTCGGTCTTTGGCCTCACCTACCGCCCGAATCCCGCCTCGGGCCCGACCGTCCCGCCCGCGCGCGGGGCCGCCCACAACCGCCTTCGTCTCGATCCGTGCGTGCTCGCCCCTTTCCTCCCCACCACCATCAGGCTCGCACGTGTGTGCGGCTCACACGCGCACGTCGTGTCGTACCATGCAGGCCGCTGGACGAGCTTGTGCGGTTCGAAGGGGTCGACTACGAGGGACGCCACCGCGTGCTGGGCGACGCTCAACGCGAGCTGCTCGCCAGCGAAGTCCGGGCCGAGGCAATCACCCGCGCCGAGCGCGCCGCCCGCGCCAAGCCCACCACCGCCGCCACCAAGCCAGCTGCCACGGCCGCGGCCTCGGGGCCGAGCGAGGCCGAGCGGGCTGCACGGCGGGCCGCCCTGCAGGCGCGGCTGCTGGCCGACAGCCAGCAGTTGCTGCCGCAGCCCAACATCGCGCCGACGACAACGATAGCGCGCGACTTCTTTGGCCGGCCGGTGGCGGTGACGCCAACGACGACAACGACGGCCAAGAGCCCAGCCAAGAGCCCCGCCAAGAGCCCCGCACGCGGGCGGTCTACGGCGGGTGTCGTTGGCTCGGAGCACGCGCCGACGACGCCGACTAAGGAGCTCCAGCAAGAGCTCGAGTCGGCTCCGCCCGCGCAGGTCTTCTACAAGTTCCACGAGGGCTTCACCAACGCCGTGCGGCGGCCCGTCTTCACCCGCGACTTTTTGTGATCACTTGCACCACCAACAGCAACCACCAAGGAGGCCTCTGGGGCTGGACCTCACCGCAGGCCTTGCCTTGTTGCTGGTTGTCTTTTGTTTTGATAAGATTTTTAAAATGAAATAAATCTTGCAAATAAAGCAGTAATTTTTAGGTTTAATAATAAATACAAAGGTTGGCGTTAGTCGACGGCGATGGAAAGAGAAAGGACCACTCACGAGGCGCTTGGCCGCGGGGGCACGGGCGAGGGCTGGCGCGTGAGCCGCACGCTGCCACCGCGACGAGGCGGCGCGCCCCGCGGGCTGACCGGCGGTGGGATCGCCACGTTCGCCGGCAGCGGCGGAATGCCGCCGGCGGGCGTGGGCGGCAGCGGCGGCGGAGACCCGCCGGTGGGCAAGGCCGGGAGCGGCGCGGGCGAGCCGTCCGAGCTGGTAGGCCGCGCCGGGCGGAGCGGCGGCACCGAGGCCGACAGCGGTGGAGCGAGCGCGGTGGGCAGGGCAGGGAGCGGCGCGGGAGAGCCATCCGAGCTGGAGGGCCGCGCCGGGCGGGGCGGCATCCGCAGCGGCACGGCCACGAGCTTCATCGGCGACGACGGCGAGGCGGCCGAGGTGCTGCCGGACAAGGCGTCGCTTGAGGTGACGGGCGACAGCGCCGCCGGCGAGCCGCCATCTGACGATGAGGGCGATGAGGGCTCATCGAGAAGCTCATCACCGTCGGCCGACTCGGGCCCGACCGGGGCGATGACCTCGTCGAGCTCCTGATGCAGCTTGCGGATGCGGATGAGGTAGTTGAACACACGGCCGAGCTCCTTGTCGTCCTCGGTCGGCGGCGGGGGCAGCGGCTTCCCGGCGCCGCTAGCCTGCTCGGCCTCTTGCTGCTGGTCCCCGGCTTCGGCCTCGCCGGAGCCGTTGCCGTCGTCGTCGTCGTCGTCAGGGTTGGCCAAAAGGCGCCGGTAATAGTGAGCAAACGCATAGAACTTGTCCTCGGCGGCGGTGACGGCCGCCAGCAGGCGGTGGAGGTGGGCCATGTCCTCGTCCCAGGTGGCCTCGATGCGGCGCATGACCGCCTCGCGCTCATGACCGCCGTCAGAGCCGCCGACGCCACCGACGCCACTGGCGGCAACAGCGGCGGCGGCCTCTTGCTCGGCGGGCGTGGACTGGACGCCGGGCGTCTCGGCGCTGAGGATGAGGGCGCGGACGCGGCGCAGGTCCCAGAGCTTGGTCAGGCGGCGGGCGAGGAGCGACATCTGGTCGAGGAGCTTCTGGAAATGGAGCTCGATCGTGTCGAGCTGATCGCCCGCCACGGCCAGGAGGGCCCGGGCGCGGGCCGCGCGGTCCCGCGCGCGCAGCCGGCGGGCCTCGGCCCGGCACCGCTCGGCCAGTGCCTGGAGCTGGTCGCCCGCCACGGCCAGGAGGCGCGCGGCGGCGTCGTCGATGGCGCGGGCGTCGTCGGCCAGCACGCAGCGGCGGCTGCCCAGGTCGTCCACAGACTGGAGGCCGTCGATGACGCGCAGCGTGACCTGGCCGAGCTCCATGAGCACGCCCGAGGCCTCGATCTTCTCGTCGTTGAGCGACACGCTATGGGCGCCCTCGGTGTCCTCGAGCCGCTGCAGCAGCAGGATGAGCTCTGCCGACCGCCGGTTGAGCTCCTGCAGGTCGCCCAGCAGCTTGGCGTTGAGCGGCGCCGCCCGGAAGGCGCAGACCAGCCCCGCGAGGGCCTCCACGGCCTCGGCCGACAGCGCCGCCGGCTCGACGCCGCGCAGGCCGGCGAGCAGCTCGCGGTGGAAGCGCGGGCCGCCGACCAGGACGCGGCCCAGCAGCTGCTCGACGACGTCGGCCGAGGCGGCGGCCTTGGCCGGCGCGCGGAGGAGCGCACGGACGACGGCCTCGAGCGCGCGGCTCTGGAGGAAGGCCCGCAGGAAGCTGTTGCAGGCGCCAAAGGTCTGGTCGGCGTCGCGGCGCGTCATCTCGTCGAGCCACTGGCGTAGGACGGCCACGTCGAGCCCGTCTTCGTTGGCCTCGGCCATGGCCGCCGCCTGGCGCTCGAGGCCTTCGATCGTCGCGGCCAGCTGGCCAGAAGACGAGGCTGCCGCGGCGGACGCCGCTGTCGACGTCGACGACCTCGGCCGCCCGGCGGTCGGCGGCGGCTGTGGCCGCTGCGGCTGCGCTGTCGACGGTAATGCTGACGTGGCCGATGGCGATGCTGACGTGGCGGCCGGCTGGGCCGACACGGGCGGTGTCCCGCCAGGCGGGAAGCTGAGCGACGGCCGCCTGTCCGCGGCGGCGGAGGCGAGCGGCGCCTGCGCACCGATAACGCCGCCAAACGTAGGCCGCCGCTCTTCGGCGATTCGTGGCTGCGGCGACTTGGTCCGCACGGCCGCCGCTGCCGCCGTCGCGGCCGGCGACGGCGTGCCGGTGAACGTGTGCGCCCACGGCTTTGACGGCGTTGTCGTGGGCGCCGCCGGCGTGGCCGTGGGCGTCGTAGCTGCCGCCGGTGTGGCCGTGGGCGTCGTGGAGGTCGTGCTCACAGCCGCCGGCGCCGACGAAGCCGAGGCCAGCGCCGTTGTGGCGGTCGAGGCCGCCGGGGCCGAGGTGGCCGAAGCTGACGAGGCAAAGGGCGACGGGAGCGACGACGAGAAGGAAGTCGACGAGAAAAAGGCGCCAAACTTGGCGCTGAGCGTCGTCGCGGCCGTCGTCGTCCCCGCTCCGGTGGTCGCCGTCGTCGTGGCCGGCGAGGGCGAGGGCGACGGCTCCTTCTCGCAGGAGAGGCGATAGAGCTCCTGCTCGTCAAAGGGCGACTCGCGCTGGAGGTAGGCCTGGATGTGGGGCACCTCCTCGAGGCAGTAGGGCGACTGGAAGCTGAGCTGGATACCGCGGATGACGCCCACCATCTGGTCCATCTTGTCCACGTTGATGAGCGTGTTGATGTAGTCCGGGTTGGCGTCGTGCACGTAGGCCAGGTCGGTCAGGAACATGCCCAGGTAGGGCAGCAGCGGCGAGCTGGCGGCCTTTTGGGCCACGCGCAGGTTGTGGAACGACCCGCGCGCCTCCGTCAGCCGCTTGAATTCCTGAAATTGCTTGAGTAGCTTGCGCGGCACAAACTGCATTCCGCGCATAGTCGGTGTGAGAAAGCCGAGTAAAGAATATTTTTTTAAAAAATTAAAAAAAGAGAGAAAATGTACCTTCCAGGTCTGCTTGAGGCGGTGGACGGCGCAGTCGTCGAGGGCGCTGACGATCATCATAACGGCGTTGAAGTTGTTGAGCTCGAGGCACGACTGCGCCGTCTGGATCCAGCGCGAGATGACCTGCGCGCGCGACTTGGGCTTGTCCCCGATCACCACCTCTGACTTGACGAGCCGATTGAGCTGTCGGGCGGCGAAGAAGCCACGTCAGCCGCCACCTTAAACGGATGCAGAAGACGACGGGGAGGAGAGGTACCGCGTTAAAGTTCTGGATGGCAAAGTAGATGTTGGGCGCGCGGGTGGGCTTCTCGTGCTTCTTGAGCTTGTTCCACAGGATGAACTCGTAGGGCGTGAGCCGCTTGAAGAACCGGAAGTCCATGAGCGTCAGCTGCCGCGCCAGCTCGACCGGGTTGAGGTCCTTGAAGGCAAAGTTGCCGACGGCCACCTTGCGCGAGATCTTGGGCTTCGGGGCCTCGCGATCGAACATCACCGGCAACGACTTGCGCTTCTTGTCCTTTTTGGCTTTCTGTATATGTGTAAGTTGAATTAGCCATGCATTCTCTGCATTCCATGACTAAGACATTCTATTGAGAAAGCTCTGAGGAAGCTTCACCTTCTCGCCGAGGAGGCTGACGAGCTGGTTGGCGCAGGTCAGATTGTAGGCCTTGATCGGACCCTCCTGCACGCGGTGTCGACACATCAGGGCGGTCCGAGGTCGGCCACAAGCCAAACAGGACAGGTCGTCATGAGGAGGAGGAGCAGGAAGAGGAGGAGGAGGCCACGCACGATGAAGCGGAAGAGGATGTCGGTGAGGACGGGGTCCTGCTCAAAGTCGTCAAAGTGCTTGGCGATCCACAGCTTGAGGAGGTTGTAGACTCGCAGCCGGATGGGCGTCTGCACGCGCTGCTTCCACTCTTCCTGGGCCAGCAGCCCGCCGGGCGGTGGCGGCATCGTGAAGCGCTCGACGAGGAGCGTCAGCAGCCGCTGGCCCGTCGTGTAGTGTCGGTACATCAACAGAAACGTTCGCGACAGCGTCGGATCTGTGCGTGTGTACGTGTGGCGGTCAGCGGGCCGACGTTCGCGCAACGGGACCCGAAGGAGAGAACGAGGTCGTACAGGGATACTTCTCGTAGGTGAGGCGCTCGACGAGCCGCTCGAGCGAGGCGGCCCTGATGCGCGGCTGCACGTCTTCCTCCCCGCCCTGTACGAACTGCAAGTCCGGCGCGTCCGCCCGCGTGTATCTGTTCATTCCACAAATTCCACGTGTTTAAAATGTTGTTTTACAAAACAGCAATACGATTCTATTTTATTTTATACTTATAATTATAAAAATAATAAATAAATTTTTAAAAAGGGTAAGGTACCGGAATGCGGCCTTCTTGGCCTCCTTCATGGCGGGGGTCAGGACTGGCTGGCCGGCGGGCGTGAACTTGTAGCGATAGATCTCCTTGACGAGCTCCTCGAAGCACTTGCTGATCTTGGCCGGGTCGGGCGTCGTCTCGCCGAACGGGCATTGCCAACTGAGGGCCACCTCCTTGCCTGTGCGTACGCGTGTGTCGCGCGTCGCTCAATCAGTGCCTGAGCCGGTGGTATGCGAGGAATGCACACATGGAGAAGGGCCGGAGACACGCACCGTCCTCCCAAGGAATCTCACGCTTGCGACCGGGCGAGGCGTGGTCGATCCCGACGAGGGCGAGCGGGATCGTGGCGTTGCCGCCATCGGCCCGGTCCTCGCGCTCGCGCTCGAAGCGCTTGCGCGTGACGTAGCCCCGCATTTGAATGGCCTCCTTGAGTGACGCGCTCGCGTCGACACTGTACATGATCATCACTCCATCGGCCTCTTTGATGTCCTGTTGGGTGCAGTCGTCATCATCATCATTGTTGTCGACAGTCAGCCGTTGGCCGCCAACATCAGAACGACAACAAAAACAACACAAGTGAGAGGGGCCGGACCAGATCAACGACATTGGACGAGGCCGAGGCCGGGTCGCCGCTCGGAACGTCCCGCAAGTCGAGAATGAAGTCGACGCCCTCGATCGTCACGCGCTTGCGCCATGTGCAGCAGATATCTGCCACCGCGGCGGCCGCGGCTGCGGCCACGAGTCAGGAGGCCTGGCCGGCTACATCACCATATACACATACACACACAGCAGAGGCGACGCGTGCGGGAACGCACCGGAAAGCTGGTCGTCGGACGATGCGTCGAGCGAGGCCGCGTCGCTGGTGGCAGCGGCGGCGGTGGCGGGCATCACGTAACGCAGCAGCAGCTGCGTCTTCTGTGTCTCGGCCGCGCCCATCACCAACTGTACGGCACATGTGCGTGAATAAAGTGGTTCTTTTGGAGTCTTTATGAATTTGTTTTAATATTTATGAAATAAATAGAAACATAAAGTTCGTCGTAGAGTTTTATGAGTATATCCCATATTGCTAAACTAATAAATAGCCAGAACATGTTCAAGGTGAAAGGTCAGGTAGCAAGGGCTTAAAATGAAGATGAAAAATGAAGGCGAAAAAAAAGAAAAGCAGAGGATCAATAAATTGTACAAATTGGTGATGAATTGTAGTGTTGGGCATTGATGCAATGTTAGGGGGTGGAGGGTAAAGACAAAACGTACGATTTTAAACAGGAGGGGATCCTTGTCCCCTGCAGGGGGCAGCTCATAGACCGAAAGCCGGTTGCCAGCCGCCGCAGCAGGCGAGGCGCGCTGGCCCTTCGCAAGCGCCTGGTTGTTGTCCCTTCTTTGCGAGATGCGCCTCTGGAGCATTCTCGCAACCCCTCTAGAATTACCTAAGTCGGCCGACGATGAAAAAAATCTTCTCCCTCTTGCTGCCCCACGTCTATCAAGATCTCACTTGCCACACAACCAGAGAACCTCGCTCAGGCACCACACAACGCCCACCACCCACGCTTCCTTGTTTTGTGTTCGTTGCTCCACAGCCTAAATTAGACCTTATTCAAATTCCAGCAAGGATCAACTGGCGTGGACGCAAACGGCAAAGAATTTGAAGAATGCTAGGCGTCATTCCCGTTCGCACCTGACCAACCAAGGCCCGACGCTCACCTGGAACGGTTGGAACGTGACCGTTGCGCGAACGTGTTCGTTCACAGGGCTGCCTTGGTGGTTCGCCGCGACATGAAGTCGAGCACGGCCTGCATGCACTCGGCCGACGCCCACCTGTCAACCCCCCCCCCACGCTTTTACGTTGAGCATCACGTATGCGGATATCGCAAGTTTGCTGGTCGAACCGTTCGCCCAGAAGCTGAACCTCTTCGCGATTGACGGTGTCAAGAAGCGCCAGTCGCCGCTGGTTCCGGATCAGCTGCTCGCAGTGAACACAAAATAAATAAATACATCAATAAATATTTCATTAAAATAATCACAAAATAAGATATACGCGTTTCTGAGGCGAGACGCACCCGCTTGGAGAGCTGCACAGCCTCGGGCGGATACGACGCAAGCTGCCGCGCGATGGCGAACACCTGTTTGCGCACACCACAGGACCCGTTCGTTGAGACTTCGCATGTGTCGCCCACAACATGTTGTTGGACAGACAGCACAAGGAGTACCTTGGCCTCGAAGCCGGGGCCCGCGGGGAAGACCTCGTTGAGCAGGTTGGCCTTGAGGGCCTCCTGCGCCGAGAACTTCTTGCCGAGGAGCAGCATCTCGTTGGCCTGTCGGTGTTAACCCGCGCCCCGCCCCAGTACGAGCTCCCCAGGCGTTAGTCAAAAAGGCCAAAAGCCACAGCTCGCAAAGGCGGCCCTGGCGTGCCTTGAGGGCGCCCATGGACTCGACAAAGACGAGCGACGAGCAGGCCTCGGGGCTCTGCGCCAGCTGCATGAAGGGCGTGTTCAACGTGCACCTGCCACGCAACAAGTGTTGAGCACCAAAGGCCGTTTTTGTGACACGAGGACTCAGCGGGACGTACGTCTCGGCCCCGTAGACGAGGTCGCAGTGGCCCAGGAGCGTGGCAGCAATGCCTGGGGGCCCCAATGCAGTGCGAGGTGTGGAGGCCGTAAGCATGGAGACCAGCGAGCGAGCGGCGCAGCGCTTGCCCGAGCACGGCACGTACCGACCGCAGGGCCGTTCACCGCCGCGACGATGGGCTTCGGGAAGTGGATGAAAGCGTGCACGAACCGCGTCAGCAGGTCTGTTGTTGTTGTTGTGTAGTGCTGTTTGTAAGGCGGGTTTGTAGCGGCTTGCATCTTTCAGGGGTGCATACCTTTGGCCTTCTCCAGGCCTTCGGTGATGCTGGCGCCGCCCGGCCGCATGAAGTTGGAGAGATCATTGCCGCTGCTGAAGTAGTCGCCTGTGCCCGTCAGCAGCTGCGCCGAGGATGTGTGTGAGGTGCGTGGGAGAAGGGGAGCTCCCACGGTGCGCAGGGACAAGGGAGACTGAAAAAGAAATGGAAGAAGAGCGAGGAGTCGGAGTCCGTGAAGGGGTCGTACTACGGTGCGGATGGCGTCGTCCTTCTCGGCTTGCGCAAGGGCCACGATGCATTCCTCGTACATCTCGTGATTGAACGCGTTCTTGCGGGAGGGTCGGTTAAGACGCACCACCATCACTCCCTCACGCACCTCCGTCGCCAGCGTTTCGAAACCCATCTTGCAAGAGGTTCAATCTTGTGTCCAGTGTTTTGAATTTTATATTCCTTTTATTTTATTTATTTTACCGTAATCACCGCCTCCTTACACCTCCTCGGCGAGAGCGGCTTTGGCCTCTTGTCGGCTGGTGCTGAGTATCTGGCGTTTCGTGCTCCTGCTCGGCGAACTTTTGGCCCAGGTTCCACGCTAGCATCCCCGAGATGGCCTGCAAGGGGTGAGATGGCTGTGGCGGAAAAGAAAAAGACAATACCTCAAAGGTGGTTGTGGTGGAAACCATGACGTAGAAGGCAGTTCCCAGGCCTTCTTGTATTACAGATACAAGACTGAACAGGTCCAGCACCACCATCACTGCCATTCCTGCGGCGAACTGTCGTCGCATAGAAGCTCAGCACAGTTTCACGCACAAACAGTAGAAGAAGAAGGTACGATGTGGAGGTAGGGCTTGTGCCGCATCCGCACACCGCGGAAGCCAAGGATGGAGACGACTGTCGCACTAAGATAGAAGAACAACGACTGCAGGCCTGGTTCTCCTAGGCTCGTCAGCGCCCCAAATGCTGACATTGCCTGCCGGGTTGGGGGTTAGCATAAGAAGCTAACCTGTTCGGGTGGACAGCATCGCGCACGCTGATAATGACGGTCATGAATGTAAGGAACATGATGTCATAGCTCTCAGCAACAGCTGAAACATTGTCTGTTTGTCCCATCTTTGCTCGTGTGGAACGTTTGTTGCATTGTTACGAGACCAAAAGGAAAATATATGGTTTAAACATTTATTTTTTGGCAAGCTGGCCAAAAGGAGGCCTCATCTAAGGAAGCACTCTTTGTTGAAGGTGTAAGGAACAAGGGGCGGTGGGAAGCTTTAGAGGACACTCATCCAGTTTGTGAGCTGGCCAGCCTCGCCAGTATCGACATAGAAGGAGTCATAGCCTCCATTTTGGACTCTATTCCTCCGGAAGGGAGGGGATCTTCTGGTTTCGCGTCTCGAGCAGCTTCGTGTAGATCAAGGCGGTGAGCCCGAACAGAATCCCACCCCACAGCATATCTTGGACCACCATCCGCAGCGGGTAGAGCGTCAGAGTTGCATAGTTGGTCAAGTCGTAGATGGCTTCCAAGCACAAAAAGCCAACATAAGAGGTGAGTTGAGGGCGTCTACTCAGAAGGGGGGAGGATTCGAGAAGAACGCACCATAGATGCAAAAGCCCATGAAGGCAGCGGACGCGATGCGCTGGCCTTCACGAGCGTGAGATAGGATCCACGTGAGACTAGCGGCCCCGAGCACATAGACAAGCACAGCCGGGACGGGGCGCAGCTGAAGGGGAGAGCCTTGCACGCCCTCTATGACGCTGCGGTGGAAAGATGCGACGGGAGGCAGCACAAGGTAGACCACGTCAACCACCAGAAACACCACAAAGATTTTCAAGTAGGCCACCACCACTCGCAGCAGAGAGAGGCCGCCGTTTGGTAGGTTGAACGTTGTTGTGCTCATTCGTTTTGCTCTGCTGGGGTGTGTGTCTGTCTTGGACACGAAGCATTTGCCAGGGAAAGCCGACTGTGGTGTGTATCGCACTTGGATGACTCATCCGCAATTTGGTCGACCGGGAAGAAATCTCAGCTGCGGCCAGCTCACGCTCTATTCTTCTTCTTCTTCTTTCTTCACAAGGGATGTTCATGCACATCCAGAGTGGTCGCCATGGCCATGACCATGGCCGTGGTGTGCATGCGCGCCATGGCTGGCGGGCTTCCGAAGAGTCGTGTTGTCGGTCTTGAGCCCGAACCACTGGCTGCGGCACTTCACGGCGGTCCGACGCACCGCGCGCTTGGGGTCGTCCAGCGCCAGAGCCAGCTCGTTTGTGACTATCGCGAGCCACAAAAACAGTTAATAAAATCAATAACAAATTCCACCAATAAAATAAAATAAAATAAAATAAAAAGGCAGTTGCAATGGTACTCTTCTTTTGGAAGGGGAAGATCTTGTGGTAGGGCAGCTCCACAAAGGATGCCAAGCATTCCAGCGCCGCTATGCGGATGCTCTGCGAGTGGTCAACCACGACATGAAGGCGATGAGACGACGGCGGCAACGAAAGAAACATGCATGAATCCTCCAAGAATGCGAACCATCTTCGGCCGGTAGGTGGTGAGCCGGAGCAGGGCTGGCACAAAGGCAGAGACGTGCTCGCCCACCATGCTGGGGGCCTCCACCACCAGCATCGACAACGTCTTGAGGGTCGACGCCACCAGGCTCGGGTCCTCGGCGCTGATCGACTGCACGATCAGCGGCATCACCTGCTCCGCCGCCGCCAACACGATCAGCACCGGGCTCGCGGACGCAGGGCGTGTGTGTGTGTGTGTTGTGGGCGCCAGTGGGCGTGTACCGTGCGCAGCTCGGCCAGGAGGACGGACTTGGGGATGTGCTTGAGGAGGTGTGAGATGGCCAGCAAGTGGGCCGCACGGGCCTCCGGCGTGGCATTGGTCTCGTTGAATCCGCGCAACAGCGTCGGCAGCACCTCGCTGAAGAATCGCTGCTTATACAAGACCTGCTCGTGATTCACGAACATAGAATTAAGAATTGAAATTCGAAGAATTAAAAAATAAATAAATTGTAATTAGAGGAAAACGAACGCGAATGCGGGAGCTGGTGTTGGCGTTGAGGACGTCTTCGGAATCGCCGATGATGACGTCCATCGCTTGAGCCGCCTGCACCGACAGCCTGAAGAGAGGTCGCGCGCGTGGTTGAGCCATCATCAGCTGAAGATTGTCAACATTTTTGAGGGAAGCGCACTTGGGAGGACGTTGCTGCCCGTCTCCGGCTTCCGGTTCGCCACCACCGTCGGTGGTGGCCTTGAGTAGGCCGATCAGTTCGTCGGCCAGCTCCTTGCCCTGGGGATGCCCGCGCATCACCAGCGCCTTGGCCACCTGGACCCGCGCCGCCACACAAACACACAGACCGAACCGCCGAAGACGTCAGCTTGCGCCGTCGACGTCGGCTTCCCTGGGCGGAGACGGGTGGACGTGCCCAGGCGAGCGTGCGCACGGCGTCGGTCTTCTCGAGGAACGAGGTCGCGCCGGAGCCCAGTCGCCGCCGAAGCTCGGGCAGCGCCTGCGCCAGGAACTCGGCCAGCTCGGGCGAGTCGTCGGGCAGCTTGTTGACGAGGGCCGCCAGGCCCTGCGCGGCCGAAAGGCCGATCTGGTCCACCACCGCGAGCTCCGACGCGGTCTCAGCGTGAGTCCGCGCGCTGGTGAAGGCGTAGAGCCGGCCCAGGACGTCATCGGCGTGCGCCACGGGCGTCTGCACGAATAAGCGGGCACATCAGCCTACGTCTGTACCCCGGCGAGGGCTATCACGGGACGTACGTCACGGTGGGCCGACGCGATGACGGCCGCGAAGACGCGCACGAGCAGCTTCTGCGCCAGGGGCGCCTTCTCGTCCAGCGGCTGGAAGGATTGGCCCGCCTGCATCAAGGCCACATGGTGGTGTCAACATGAGGGCCCAAACGGATGTGCGGGCGGGCGCGTACCTCGTGCGGGAAGCGGTCGGATGAGCCGTGCAGGTAGAGCTCCACCACGGCGTCGACAAACTGGCCGCGAGGCGCGCCCGACTCGAGCCCGCGCGTCACCGCCCCAAAGAGCCGTGCGCTCGCATCCAGCACGTGCAGCAGCTCAGATGCCTGGTCGCCGACGACTGCGCCGAGCGTCGGCGCGGCCGTGACGGCCTCGTTCACGAGCAGCCGGTGCACGCGCGCACAGTGGACCGTGGCCCACTCCTGCACGAGCGCGGGGTCCAACGTCGCGGCGATGTGCGAAAGGGCCTCGAGCACATGACCGGGCACCGAGCGCGGCTTGCTGCCGTGCGACACGCCATGGGGCAACTGCCTGATCTCTGTGAGTGTGTGTGTGTGGCGCACGCGCGTGAGACTCGAGGGCTTCAGGTCTCGCGTGACGTCGACAAAAATAAAATGGCGGAACAAAACGCACCGGCCCAGTGCGCCTCGGCCACCTGCAGGAGGTGCGGCACGAGGACGCGGCAGAGCGTGGGCTCCGACGCAAGGACGGTCAGCGCCCCGAGCACGGCCGGCAGTGTGAGCCCGTCGCTCTCCTCGCGGTGCTCTTCACTCTCCTCGCGCGCTGTCCGTCCCCGCCACGACCCCCCAGCACTGCGCTTCAGTACATTGATTCGCTATGCGGCCAGGCAGTGGGGCACCTACGTTGGGGCAGCGTTGTTGCGGCGGCAACGGCGGCGTCTCTGGCCGCTGCAGCGCATTTGTCGACCGCGGCGAGCAGGGCCGGCAGCGCGTAGCGCTCCACGAGCTGGGCCTTGCCCGGCAGGTGCGCGATCACGTCCAACGCGCGAAGCGCATTCGACCTGCGGCCAAGGCGGGTAAGCAATACACCACATGAGTGAGTCGCGTGAGGGGCTGGCGCCGCGCACCGGACGACGGCGTCCCGGTCCTCGAGGACCATCTTGCCAAAGTGGAGCAGCACGACCTCCGTCTGGTGGGAGGGAGGAGGGCATGATGTTGATGACGTCAGCACATAAAGGTGAGCCACCTCGCGGCCAAGAAAAACGTGCCTGTGTGGCGTCGAGCAGGTCGGCCGCGAGCAGCTCGCGGAGGCCCGTGATGGACGTGATCTTGAACTTGGCCGTGCTCAGCACGCTCTGCGCCACCTGCCCCCACGGTGACCGCATGGTCAGAATTCTCACCGACTTCTTCCTCGAAGATCATGCCGCCGTACAAAGGTGCTGGTGAAGGCCGTGAAGAGCTGCGCGCTCCACGGCTGCAGCGGGTGCCTGTCCGGCGTGAGCCCTGCAGCAGGTCGCGGCAGACCGTCGTGTGTGTGTGTGTGTGGGTTGTGAGCCAGGACAAGGCTTTGGCCAAAGCAAGGGGACGCGTGCGCACCGGGGAAGCGACGGCTGGCAACCACAAAATTGAGGACGAGGTCGAGCAGCGACTGGCGATGCGACGGTCGCTCCTCGAGCGCGAACTGGCGCAGCAGAACCGGGAACGTGTCCTTGAGGATCTCCACGCACGCTCGCTCTGGGTCGTCATCGTCGTCAGCACAAGCCAATGATTGATCGTTGAAGTCTTAATCAAGAATAAGCGTACCCGAAGCCGACGCGGCAGCCTCGAGGATCTTGCCGCAGGAGATGGCGATCTTGGAATCCGGAGACCGCAGCTCGTGCAGGCACTGGTTGATGAGCGGCTCCAAGAATTCCTG
>NAVB01000171.1:0-66498 GCA_002179805.1 Acanthamoeba lenticulata | reverse complement strand
ACTGCGCCAACTTTTTCTCTCTCTCTCTTTTTCCAATTTCTCTTTTTTCTTTTCTTTTTCTTTTACTACTACTACTACTACTACTACACTCTTTCTGTTGTGTTTCGATTTTCTTCTAAACCCTAACCCTACTAACCCTAATTTTTTATCATATATTTCTTATTCTTTTTTATGTACTATTTTTCTTTTCTTTTCTTTTCTTTTCTTTTCATATACGTATTTTTGTTTGTTTGTTTTTTTCTTCTCTCTCTCTCTCTTTTTTCCATTTCATTTCTATTTTTCATCTCTTGTTTTGCTATTTTTTTTTCTTGCTTGCTTGCTTGTTTGCTTGTTAGCTTTGTTTTGGTTGTTGTTGTAGGGTGGTTCTCTTTCAATATGTATATATATATATATATATTATTAAATACAATGTGTCGGTTTTATTTCTTTATCAATAAAGACATGTCATATATCAAAATGATGATCACCTACATGTAGCCTTTCTGAAAACAGATAATGAGTTTTCTGGCTTTCATTGGTCATGACCAAAAAGTCATCATCATGGTTGGTGTCTCTTTATATTACCTATTTTATAGGTCATAAATATAATGTGTTGGTTTCATTTGTTGTATCTATCATAGTCAACATTTATATATATTATTACCCAGGGTTCATTTTGTTGGAATGTGCTCTTATACACCATTGTGCTTACATGCTTTGTTATATTTGTATTGTAGCATGTAGAATGTTGTGCAAGCAGGTCATTTTTGCCATATCCTGGACTTTTCATGTTTTTTTCTGCTTGTTTAAATTGTTGCAACTTGTTTGTATATAACCAATACACCACCAAAACGAAAAATACCAGTCCAACTTTGGTACTTTATTGTTTCCAATAGTTTGGCAACCAAAAAATAGATGTTTGTAGATACTATTAAACATGGCAAAACATCAACATGTTGATGAAAAAACTCAAAACCTACAACTACCTTGCCTGTTACCTGTATATGTGGTCACAAGGTCTTTGATACCTTGAAAATTGCTTGGCATATAGATAAAAAACAATATCTATGGATTGCTTTTAAAATTGTTTACATGCAATAGATAAACAACCACTTTATTTTGAGTGTTTTTTTAATCAAAACCAAGCTGACTATTGTATCACAATATATATTTTCCTTATACTTTTTTATTTGTACTTATATTTCAACATCATTGGCAAAAAATTCCCCCAATCAAATTGAAAGTCTATTGCAAAATAGCTCCACCTCCAGCAAAACAGTCCTTACAAACATGATGAAATGTATAGTTTACCATGGAAGCATTGAGTTTGGATTCCAGGACCTTGTAAATGTTCACAATTTTCAAGTCTACATACAGTTTTGGTCTCCCCCAAGCCTGGCTGCCATGACCACACTCACAAACACACATGTTTATTGCAATGAAATACAACAATGAATTGCCAAATGTTTTGACACAATTCTCAATTTTCCAAAAGCAATTCTACCAAATTGGTTCCAAAAACAGTGTGGTAAACATGGACAACATCAATGTACAGCTGCATACACCTTTCTCCAAGGTTTCCATTTGTGCAAAATTCAAGGGTGATGAATAAACCTACCCTTTTTTGTTTTGTTATTACACATACTTTGGTCCACTACCAAATTTGATGCTTTTCTTTTGGCAACCTAGGTGCACAAAGAAAAAGGGGTCCAAAAAAAATTTTGCCACACAAAACGACACCACATCAAGTGTTCAACACGTTACATTGTCTTGACTTGCTTAGAGAGAGCCTACTTCACGAGTTGGAGTAAAGCACACCACGTGTGAGGAACTGGAATCGGTCATACTCCCGCGTGCGCCAGCTGCCCAGCGCGGAGGTGATGAGCGATTCCACGTATTCACGGCACTCCTTTTCTGTGTAGCCCATGCGGTACCGCTCCGCCAACGCGTCAACCGCCGGCTTCCCACCTCCAAGACACGGCAGCAGCGACGTGTTGTACTGTGTTGTGATGTTTCCCATGTTAGTTTAAGCTCACACGATGATCACAAACACTCAACATATGGACGAGTACCTTAGAGTTGATGAGCCACATCTCCAAGATGAGGAGGATCTTTTCAGGATACTTGCGCGCCTCCATGAAGCCTCGGAAGACCAGGTCCTTGAAGTAGGCAAAAAGCTTGGAATCCACGCCACCCATCACTTCTACGAACTCGGCCGTCAGCTTGAACGGCGCCGATTCAAAGTTGAGCGACCCGGGGCTGTTGAAGATGAAGAAGCCGTAGTCGATGTGGATGATGTGCCCTTCAGAGTCGATCATGATGTTGCCGTTGTGTCGGTCCTTGACCTGGAGGAAATAGCAGACGAGCGAGTACGCCGCCATCGACTCCACAAAATTGAGCCTCGCCTTGTCGAGCTGCTCTTGCGTCTTGTACACCTGTCCAATACAATCCAACATAATGGTGAGTTGAATGCACGACATGCTGACAATCCTGCTCTCTGGCGTGAGTGGTGATAATGGGACGAACCGTCTTGAAGTACTGCGCCAGGGACATGCAGTTGGTGCGCTTCTTGAGCTGGTGAAGCGAGATCGAGTCCGGGATGAGCTCGATCAGCCCGCTGTCGGCAGAAGTCACCAGGATGCGCAGCCTTTTGAGCCACCATAAATAGAAGGTCAGTTTGATGAGATGAGCAAACATGGGGGGTAGGCCGGACGTACGGGTAGAGGAAGAGGGGCAAGAGGCCGTTCTCGAAGATCTCCTTGAAGTGCGTCAGCAGCTGTGACGCCTGGTGATCCCCCACAACCACCACGCCACATCAGCCCGCATGCTACGTTAGCAGAGGCGTCCATGGATGAACGACACGTAAATGGGGAATCATACCAGCTGTTCCTGGCGCAGGTCATCGCCACTCTTCACGATCACCGCCGCCAATTCTGCGCCCAAGCAGGCCCCGTCAGATATGATGCGCTTCGGGAGGCGAGTTACAGGAGGAAAGACGACGCACTCCAGTTGGGCAGGTGGGAGAATGGCGACTCCTTGCGGATCCGGTTCTCCTTGTCCTTCCAGCTCTCACCGAAAATAGAGCATAGGGTGATCTCGGGCGTCGTCCCCTCCGCCGGCTTATCGCTGGTCGCTGGTGTCGGCCCGCCCGCAGCAGAGACGACGGCCGAGACTGCTGAGGTCTGGGGCTGGGACTGGGGCTGCTGCTCCGCGGGCCGCTCCTCTTGTTGCGTCGGCTGTTGAGTCTGAGGCTGCTCCGAGCCGCTCTCCTCGTGCGTGGAGTCGCTCTTCTCGTGCTGCGACTCGTCATCAGAGGTGGCGACGTCGGACTGCTTGCTGCCCAGTTCGTACAGCTTCTCCAGCATGGCCACATCCGATTCGCTACGGGAGCCGTCCCCGTCGATGGCCTGCGAAAAGTCGTCGACCTCCTCCTCGTCTTCTTCGCTCTCGTCATGCTGCTGCTGCTGCTCGGTTGGCTGATCGTCAAAGGGCGAGTCGGGCGTCTCGGCGGTGTCGGCCTGGTCAGGCGAGGGCAGGTTCTCCTCCGAGTAGTAGCCCATCTTGGGCACGATCGATGACGCCTTGACCCGCTTCGACGGCGTCAGTGGCGACACGATCTGGCCGCTCGTGCCAGTGGACGAGGCGCCCTTGGCACCGCCGCGCCTCCCCATCGGGCTGCGCGTCGACTTGGCGGGGTCGGCCACGGCATTGGGCTCGTCAAACGGCGAGAGCACGCCAGGCACGCCGGCCCCGAGACGCGCGCTCTCGAGATTGAAGTGATAGAGGTTGGGCGCAGAACACTTCTCCCCGCTCTCAATGATTTCGTAGTAAAATAAATAAGGAACCTGTGTGTTTGGGTGGAGGGGGCGTGTGCACGTGATTGAGTCAAGTCGTGGTCATGTGCAAGCTCACGCGGGTTGGACAGGGATCCCTTTTAGGGGGGAGGGGGCTGTACCCTGGCCTTGGAGTGGAGGGGCGTCGATTCCTGGGGCAGCAAGCGGACAATGCAATGGTGCGAGTCCGTCGCGCCGCAGATGGGCAAGTAGAGGCCGTCCACCAGATGCTCGCCCAGGTACTTGAGATCTCGGTCGAGACGTTCCTCTGTTCACGCACCGCGAAGGTGAGATGGAGAGAGCAAGAGGTGAGCGAACTGGCTCGGAACAAAACAAAAGTAAAGAAAAACGAAAGAAGAAAGAACGAAAAAGAGAACTCCCCCCACGTACTGCGCTGATCCTCGGGGACGAGGATGAGCTGCTCGCCGATGTCGATGAGTTTATCTACAAATGATACCACATTGCTGTAGTACTGGGCTCGCTCGCGCTTGGACAGGCCAATGATGATGTGCATGGCGTCCTCCTGCGGCAGCGTGTCCAGGCTGCTGAGGGCTGCGTCCCATTGCTTGTACTCGTCCGCCACCGCAGCCTTGTTATCCTTGAAAAGCTCGTGGTCGCTCTCGCTCTCCTCGCTCGATGCCGAACCGGACTTGGCGGCACCATTGGTCTCACTAGACTCGGCGGGCGCCTCAGCAGTCGAGGTGGCCTCCTGCTGCTGCTGCTGCTGCGGAGCGCCAGAACTGGAGGAGGAGGAGGATGCATCGCTGTCTCGCCTGCGAGGCGAGGGCAGGTCGATGTGCTGTGGGAGGGAGTTTCGTCGCTCGCCCAGGCTGCGCACAAGACGCTTGGCGTAGAGCTGCGGATCGAGGGACCGGTCAATGTCCTCCACGAGCCCGGCCTCGCCCTTCACCGGCCCGCCCACGGACACAAACGGCGAGAAGTCCACCAGCGCCCTGTTTTGTACACACCACGGGATAGGAACTTCAGAATGAGTCCAGTTCAAGAAGCGGAAATGCGCGAGTGTGAGTATAGAAGAAAAAGAAACCTGAGGCGGAGGGAGCTCTTGCAGTTAACCGTGGCAATCTCGACCTCTTCATGCAGCCGAAGGCAGCGCTCCTTGAACTCCTTTTCCTGTGGTGTCGTCGGCAGCCGGTCGCCGCCGTAGGTGATGTAGGCCTACAAGGGTATGGGGAGAAAGACACACATGTTGAACCACCCAGCAAGAGAGCACACTAGTGAGTTTTGCACATGACGTCATGAGCGAGGAGGAACAGACGAACCTGCAGCTGCCAAGCAATCTGAAGCGCAAAGTGCATGGAAGAAGCGCATTTGTCCATCATGAAACGAGCAAGCGAGCTGTCTTTTTCCTTCTTGTTGAGCAACAAGATGCTGCATCACCAGCAACATTAGTATTGGGACACATACTAAATCAATGAATAAGAAACAATCATTGAGAGTAAAGAGAGTGCACGTACCACAGCTGTGGAATGTACTTCTCTACATCGCGTTCTTGAAATTTGTAGAGCTCGTTGCAAAGGTAATCACATACGCCAGCGTGATCGCGAAATTTGTAGAGATACGAGATGGTGATCCACGAATCAAAGAACATGGACTGGAAAAAGCGCAACAGCGACCCAACGTTTGCCGCTGATATAGGCTCCATCAAGATGCTGCTGGGCGTCGTGGTTACCGTATCGATCGCTTGCTCAGAGCTGTTGAGGGACGGAGAACCAGAACTTGAATTCGATTCCTCCTCTGCATCGAGGTTCCGAATTTGAAGCACGAACTCCTCCTCACCGTCCATAATTACCTCCTTGCCCTTCTTGTCGCCCATCTTTCGTCTCTAGTGGTGGCCGCGCTGCCTGCTTCTGTGCGCCTCTCGGCGAACCCAAGGTCTCGGCGAAGCGGGAGATTAAAGTGATCTGCTGTGGAGCGCGTTCCGAGGCCAAGCTCCGCCGCAGTGTCGATCAAGCTCACTCTGGCCAGCTGCTGCCTCAAGCCTCCCTCAACCCTCCCTTCGTTGCGCACGCGGCACCAGAGAAAACGACACAAGAAAAAGGCCACAATTAGCCAAATCGCCGTAAATTGCCCTTCCAGGAGTTTCGTTTCAAACAACACGCCGACGGCAGCCACGCGGCTGTGCGCACACACACACACACGAGACTCGCTCTCCTCCTTCTTCTCTCTTTGGTTGATGCGCTACTTGTTGGTGACCGGCGAGGAGGCTCGATTGGCGCGCTCGCGAGCCGACTGTTGGCCCTTCTTGGCCTTGGACCGCTTTCTCCGGTGCGCTCGCACGTCCTCAAGATAGTCACTTTCGTTCTCTTCATCCTCCTCGTCTTCAACGTAGCCCTCGTCCACACCCTCCATCTTTGGTATGAACGGCTCCGTGCTCTCGAAGCAGGCCAGCTCGTTGAGGACGTCGCACAGGCTCACGCACCCAATCGGCACCAGTCCGCCACTCCTCTTCCTCTTCTTGGTTGACGACGAGTCCTCCACGCCCTGAGGCACACACACCGCACATTAGGAGGCACAGGCCGCATTGAATGCTAATTGGCGTAGTACCAGTTGATCAACCAGGGAAGGGCTGCTGGCCGCCTCGTCGGTGTCGCCGTCGGGGCTGTTGTCAACGATCCAGAGCCGATGGATGCGATGGGTGACGAGCTTGTCCAGCACCTGCTCCATGGTGTCGTCGGGAGTGGCTGTGATCGGGAGCCGATGGCTCAGCGGCTTGTCCATGTCGACCATCAGCGAGCCCTTGAGCTCGAGGAACCGCTCAAGGCTCATGGTGAGGAGGTCGATCAGGGCTCGACCGCTGGCGACGCACACCTTGATGTCGCTGGCGCTCACGTTGCCCACTAGCTCGCCCATGGCGTTGACCACCCCGACGCCAGTCACGCGCTCGCGCTTGATCGTGCGGAAGGCGTCGGCCAGGCTCGTCTGCTGGTCGACAAGCCATAGCATGTCGGTCCCGCACATGACCGATGACTTCCACTCCCGGAGCTTGAGCTGGCGCACATCCTGCGGGAATCCCTCCTTGTCGCGCTGTTCCCACAGCCAGCTCAGCACCTGCGACTGCGTGACCAGGCCCAACACTTTCTGCTCGGGCTTGTCCTCTGTGTGGGGCCGTGTCGCGATGTCGCGACAGCACAGTCAGATCATGAATGCTCGCTTCTCTATCGAGGAGTTCAGGGCAGAGAATAGAGAGAGAGAGAGAGAGCAACAGTGCCTTTGTTGTCGACGACGGGCACGCGATGGACGTCGGGGAGGGAGAGCATATCGAAGAGGATGCGCAGCGGCGCCCGTCGGTCGATGGGCGTCCAGCGATTGCGGCCGGACAGGTTGACGATCTGGCCCACTGCCGTCTGCTTGAAGAATCGGTCGTCATCAATCAGCGTGCCCCGGCTCATTTGCTTCACGCAGTGGGTCACCAGGTCCAGCACGTCCACTGACCCAGCAAACCTATGCAGAGGAGCGGAGCATCCTCACCTTCATGAGAGTTGCAACTCTCTTCCCATCCCCATACAGCTTGAGGGTTCGCACATGTTCTGATCGTCATCGTAGATGGGAGCCGAAAGCACACCATGCTTGGTGAGCATCGACAGCAAGTCGCCCACGTTGTCGTCGCTGCTCAAAAACAGCAACCGGTCCATGACCTCCCGCTTGAGCTGGTCTGTCTCCTTGAAGCGGTCGCGGCCCCATATGTCCTCCACTACAGTCGGCAACACCACTCATCATTCGGTGTTCATCACAAAAGAGCTTTTGTGGACTCTTTCGAACCTTTGAAGTCCCACAAATACTTGTCCCATACGCTGGCATTGGCAGGAATGGATGAGCGTCGTTGGTCTCCACGATTAAAGCTAACGCGTCTTCCCCGCCCTTGTTGTTCGGCCATTTGCAGCTTGATCAAATTGCTTTTCGCAAGTGCACACAGATAAGCGCTCAACGTGTCTGGCTGTCGGCTGGACAACCTTGCCCGGTGCACCCGCCACGTTTTGAGGAGCTTCCATAGCCACTTTCGCCTGTCTTCCGTCCTCCTTTCCGCCAGCTCGGGCAAGAGTTTTATTTGTTTATTTCAAACATTTCTTGTTGGTTGCTGCAGGAAAATGAAGAAAATAAAAGAAAATCAAAAATCTGTTTTGTGGATAGCAACGGTACATGTAGAGGGGAAGAAGCACGGCCTGTGAAGCGGAGCTGATCTGCATCACTTCTTTTTCTTTTGCTCCTTCTCCTTCTTCTCCTTCTCCTTTTGGTCCCTCTTCTCTCGAAGCTCTTTTTCCTTCTTTTCTTTCTTTTCTTTGAGCTCCTTCTCCTTCTTTCCCTTGAGCTCCTTCTTCTCCTTCTCCTCGTCCTTGGCACTTCGCTTCTTCGTCTTCTCCTCACCGCCGCTCTCGTCCTTGACCGTTGTTGTCACCGCCGTGGCGGTTGTCGTCGTCGCCGCGGCACCGTCGACAGCGTCGCTCTCCTTGCTGCCGCCTCCACTGGCTGCCGCTGCGGCCTGCCGCTGCTTCTTCTTTTTCTTGCGGTTGGCCCGCTCGAGGACGGCCATGGCGGCCTCGGCCTGCTTGCGCTTGATGTCGTTGATGGCCTCCGACGACCCGCCGTTGCTGGCGCCGAGACCGCCCACCTTGCCGCCGGGCAGGAGCGGCGACATGGGGCCGCCATTGGTGGTGTCGATCCGCGGGAGAAGCAGCTCGCCGCTGCCGCTGGCATCGCCCTCGGCGGTGGACGTCTTGGACTTGCCGGTGATGCCCCGCTGGTAAGCCGTGCGCGCTGACTCGCGCTTAATGTAGTGTTGCGGGTGCGAGTGGCCCCTGAGGGCGGCGATGGTCGGGCAGAGGAACATAAACCGACCGCGGTTGTAGCGTGGCTTGTTCCACCGGCCGTCGAAGGTCTCGTAGTAGCGGCCGAGGGCCTGCTGCGGCGTGAGGCCCGCCTTGAAGTAGCCCACGTCGATCACCACCCACTTCTGCCCGTCCCAGATCATGTTGAGATCCTTCAGGTTCTGCACGTAGATGTTCTTGGCCGCGAGCATGTCAAACATTTCGCACAGCCGTCGCCAGGCCAGGTCGTCCAGCGGCCGGCCCTTCTCGTTCCACTGGATGAACCAGTGGTCGCCCCGCAGCCCGTCGATCCACCGCTTCACGAGGTAGTCCCCGCCCTCCTCCGTGATCTCCGCCACTGGCAGCCCGAGCGACTGCATCCGCGCGTTCTTGGCCACTTCCTGGTGCAGCTTCTTGAACTGCTTCTCCGACTCGCTCCGCGGCACCTAGGTGTGTGGTTTTTTGTTTTAACCACCACCACCACAACAACAACAACAACAAAAGGGTGGCATCTTGAAGAGGCCGCGCGCGCTTCGATGCATTGAAAACAAAATAATATTGATGGGAGGGGTTGGGGTGGTGAACGGTGGTACCTTGAGGGCAAGCATGCTGCCTGCCTCATCTCTCACCTTGAAGACGACGCCGGCGTGGCCGTCATCGATTCGGCGCAGAATGGTAAGCTTCTGCTGGGCCTCCGGTGTTTGCACCGTTTGGCCCGCCTGCCATTGCTCGTAATCGCGGCCTATCCTCTTCCGCGGATCTTGTAGATAGTTAATTCTTAGCCTTTCGGCCTCTAAGATCTGCTTCTGCAGCTCTCGTTCGCGGCGATGTCTACGATGTGCCTCCTTCCTTTTCCTTCTCCGCTCGATTTCCTCCTCTGTCTTTTCCCCGCTTGATGATGGAGAAGAAGTTGCGGTTGCGGTTGTTGGGGGAGCCGGAGAATCTCCTGGCACGGCGGCCTCTTCAGCGTCAGCTACTTGTTGTTCCACCAGAGTCTGACCGCCATCATCGTCATTTTGCTTCTGTTTTTCCATTCGAAGAGACAGACAGATTTTGCACTCTACGCGCTATCTTCTTGATTGGAGGCGTCTCAGCTGCTGAGATATGCAGTGTGCGTGTGTCGTTTCAAAGAGACTGAAGCTGGCGTTCCCCACGCGCCAAACGACCTCTTTACTTCTTCTTCTTCTGCTGCTGCTGCTGCTGGTTCAATCGCAAAACAAGCTTAGTGTCGGCTAGGCCACCGGGTGAGGGGGCGAGCTGTGTGCTCGTCTCTGCTTTCCGTGTCCGCTCCTATTTTTCTGCGTAATTGCTACCTCCGTTGCCGCGGACGACCGTTGGCCCTCACCGTGGTTGCTACGGTACTCTCGTCGCGCAGAAGCTCAACGGTGCTGCACCGCTTTTGTTGAGAGCTGGCCACTCTTCGCTCGCGGTGCGAAATAGACTGGCGCTCTCTCCTCCGAACCAGAGATCTGCCTCTGGCCCTGTCAAGTCCTACAGTATGAGGTTGTGTGCACAAAGCTGCCTGCAAGGCCGTGAGCGGTTGGTGATCGATGACGTAGAGCGATCCGTGCGGCAAACAGTGGGCCGGGCGCTGCAGGAATCTGCTCAGCTTGTCATGTTGCTACAACTAAGGAACCAATAGCAGCTGCCCACGCCCAAACATGTTCCATTGCTGTGGTGAGGAGAAGGAAAATAACGTTTTTCCTGACTTTTTTATTTTCATTCTTTAGCTTTATTGCGGCGAAAAGGAAGAAGAAAGACCCAGACTGACTTTGGGTTTACTCTTGCCGCTGCCCAACAGCACAAAGATCATGATGGATGAAGAGGAAAGGCCCTTATACACGGGACCTGCGCTCATTGACTATGGGCGACGCGGTTGGTTCACAAAAGGGCGGGTCATGCTTGGGCTGGTGGGCGTTCTTGCTGTGACGTGCCTGGCCTTTGTCATTGCGACCATCGTGCTCGCCGTGCAGCTTGATGACGCGAACTCTGGCGGCGGGTCCACACCGTCACCCGCACCCTGCCCCGTTCGTTTTGCCCCCGCCTGCTTTTCTGTTTTCCTCTTTGAAACTTTCATTTTATCGAGAGTTTTGGCTTTGCAGGGCCCGCAAGTGGAGGACAGCACGAACGACTTCCCGCTGGGCCCGTATGCGCCGTGGAACATAACAGCCAATCACTCGCGGACTATCAGCTTCACCACCACTGAAGGTGCGCGCACCACTGTTCATGCGTGATGCCAAAGATTCTTGGCTGATGCGCAGCGCTTGGACAGGCACATGGATGAACATCGACGTGTCGCCCGACGGCCAGCAGATCCTGTTCGACCTCCTCGGAGACATCTACACGCTGCCTATCGCGGTACTCTCACGACTTCTTCTGGCTCTCTGTTCTCCTGGGCCCTTAACTCACCTTGCGCGCACACTCACGAACACATGAAGGGCGGCGTGGCATCGCTTCTTCGCGGCGGCCCGGCCTTCGAAACGCAGGCGCGCTACTCGCCCGACGGCACGAAGATCATTTTCACCAGGTGCCTTTCCCTCACTTCTTGCACCTCGCTCAAGGTCGTTCGCTCACACGACCACCTGTGCTTGCAGCGACCTGTCCGGCTGCGACAACGTGTGGGAGATGAACTTGGCAACCCGGGCCCAGCGCCAGCTCACGCAGGAGCCCTTCCACACCGTCAGGTACGGTCATGCCACGCAACTGTCGCTTGCGTGTGTTCAGGACCTGATGCTCCGCCACGGCGGTGAGTGCAGCAATGCCATGTGGGCGCCAGACGGGCAGCATTTTGTGGCGGTCAAGTGGTACACCTCGACACGTTCGATCCCAGCCGGCGAGATCTGGCAGTTTTCCGCGGAAGGCGCGGTGGCCGCGGGCGGCGGTCAGCGGCTGGTCGGGCGCGCCACGCCCTCCTCGCAGGTGGGCCCGCAGGAGCCCTTCTACTCTCCCGACGGCCAGTTCGTCTACTTTAGCGAGAACGTGGCCGACTCGACCTACTGGAACTACAACAAGGACCCGCACGCGGGCATCTTTGCCATCAGCCGCTTCGACCGCTCGTCCAACGCCACCGAGCAGCTTGCCGGCGGGCCTGGCGGGGTGCGGCCAGCTCTTCTCCGGACCCACAACAACGGACTGGTGGGCTGACCAGCGCCTTACGGCATCGTGCAGGCGGCCCGGCCCGTGCTGTCCAAGGACGGCAAGACGCTGGCGTTCATCCGCCGGATCTACGAGAACACGACCCTCATCACCAAGGATCTCGAATCAGGTTCGCTGCGCCTGGGCTCGCAGGGTCTGTAGAGCGACGTCGCTGATCCCGGGCGGTGGGCTTTCGTTGTGCAATGGGCAGGCAACGAGAGAATTGTGTACCGCCTGCTGGACTTTGATCAGCAGGAATCGTCGGCGCCGTGCGGGGTCTACCCGAGCTTCGCCTTTGTTAACAACGACACCGAGGTCCTCATCTGGGTCAAGGGCGGCAAGTTTGCGCGGTTCGTCCACCTTGTCATGTGGTGTTGGTCGTGATGGTGTCACTATGTGGCCTATGGTGACACTGGGGCCTCGTGCAGGGTGCTTCTTGAGAACGGCGTGGCTACTGACGTGCCCTTCACCATCAACGTTGAACTGCCCGTGGCTGACACCGTGCGCACACGCGTCAACCTGACCGAAACGTACGTTTCGCCATCGCAGCAGAATGTGGACTTGGGGGCCTCACTCGTGGGGCGCATGCATGACCTTGGGTCCGCACAGCTACTCGGCCGGACCCGGCACGACGTTCGGGGTGAAGGTGGCCAACTGGGCGTCGTTTGTTACTGTCAACAAGCGCGACTATGTGGCCTTCACAGCCCTCGGCAAGACCTACTGTACTCCGCCCCTTGCCTGCATGCGATATGCGCACGCGAGAGGGAGGTATGACCAGCTCACTTCGCGTATCATGTGGGGCACGCTTGCCAGGGAAGGCGCTGCCCAATGGCACCGCGACAGAGCTTCAACCAACTCAAACGGCCGCGTTTGAGTTCCATCCGTCCTTCAACCACGACGGCTCGCAGCTCGTGCACGTCCTGTGGGAAGACCGCGCCCTTGCCACCATCCAGATAGTTGGCATCGACCTCTCCACCGGCGCCGTTGGTCAGGTGCGGCCAAGTGCCTGTGTGCCTGGGCGGTGGCTTGACTACTCAAACCTCACCAATGGGTGGTGCTGCGGGGCGCAGACGAGCAACATAACGCTGCCCATGGGGCGCTATGGTTACCCCAAGTTCTCGCCAGTGGACAGCAACGTCTTGGTCTATCAGCGCTTCGGCGGTGACTCGCTCAGCGGGAGCCTCTTTTCTCGCAACGCCGGCATTTACATAGCCACCCGGACTGGCGCAGGTGCCCTTCTCCGCCCTCTCCCGCGATACCGACATTGTGCAGAAGCTCACATGCACGACGTGTGATGGCCCAGACTGGAGCTCGAAGCTGCTGACGACCAGCGGCGACAACCCGTCGTTTGCGGCCGATGGCAAGTCGGTGTTTGTGCAGCGCGGGGGCTACCCGCAGATGCAGCTGGTCAAGATTGACATCGCCACGGGCAGCGCCCAGGTACTGGCGCAGAGCAAGTACGCGACGTCCATCTCGGTCGCGCCCGACGAGAGCGCGGTGGCCTTTGCCGAGTTCTACCAGCTCTACTTGACGCCCCTCGACGCGGAGGCGGCGCCCATGATTGTGTCTTCACGGCCGGGCTATCAGCCCAAGCATATTCAGCGGGCGTCGGCCCACGGCCTGCACTACGTGACGTGGGCCCAGCGCGACGGCCGTCAGTGGGACCTCGCCTGGCTCCACGCCGCCGCGGCCTACCGCCTCCCGGCCCACCAGACGCTGAATGACTGTCACACCAACCTCGACTTCCCGTGCGTGGAGGCCTGGACCACGGCCTACGACTTGAGCTTCCAGGCGCCCGTGGGCACGGCCTCGACCTTTGTCTGCTTTGACAACGTACGCCACCATGGGCCGTTTAGGCTTTAGTGCAACTGCTCACGGCCTCGAGACAGGTGACGCTGGCGACCATGGCTACGCCCGACGAACGGCCTGAGAACATTGTGTCCAACGCCCGCCTCGTGGTCAACGGACAGCGCATCCAAGCCGTACGTCCTCTCCCTTCTCAGCGAGAGCCTTGCCGCTGTGAGATGCTCACATGAATGGCGATCGCCTCAGTTGGGGCCCATGACCGAGGTGCCGTGCCCCACGGGCGCCCAGCAGCGCGATATGGCCGGGTCGGTCGTGCTCCCGGGCTTTGTCGACGTTCACGCCCACTGGGCTGGCGGAAGCGACTGGTTCGTGAAGCAGAGCTGGGAGTTCCTCGTCAACCTGGCCTTTGGCGTGACCACCCTCCACAACCCGTCGGCCGACTCGGCGTACTTCTTCACCTTCTCCTTACAAGCACCCCTCGCGTTGTGGCACTCATCTGTCATTAATCGCCGTGATGCTCATCACCACAGGTCCGTGTTCGCCGATGCTGAGCTGGTCCAGAGCGGCAAGAAGATTGGGCCTCGCATCTTCAGCACCGTACGTGAGCAAGCAAAAAACAAAAACAAAAACAAAAACAAAAACAAAAACAAAAAAACAAAAACAAAAACAACAACAAAAAAACAAAACAAAAGCAAAGTTAAAACAACAGAGGGTTGAGTCTAACGTGATTGTCACACGTTACAGGGGACGGTAATCTACGGCGCCGGTGGGCCGCTGCACTGCGAGATCGACAGCCTGGAAGACGCGCGGACGGCCCTGCAGCGGATCAAGGCCTATGGAGCCTTTTCGGCCAAGTCCTACAACCAACCGTGCCGGGCGGCGCGGCAGCAGCTCCTCCAGGCCGCGCGCGAGCTGGCAATGGACGTGGTGCCTGAGGGCGGCATGATGTTCTACGCCAACCTCAACCAGATAATGGACGGCCATACCACCATCGAGCACTCGCTCCCCATGGCGCCCCTGTACAACGACGTCGTGCGTGTGCTCCCATTCTCTTTCTCCTTCTTCTGCTTCTTCTTCGAGGCAGCAACTGACGACAACGACAACGACAACGACGACCTCTGCCGCTCCGTATCACAGGTCACGCTGTTCGCCCAGTCGGGGACGGCCTGGACGCCCACGCTCATCGTCAACTACGGCGGCCTGTGGGGTGAGGAGTACTGGTACCAGGCCACCAACGTGTGGGAGGACCCGCGCCTCATGCAGTTCGTGCCCAACGCCCCCGTCATGGCCAGGTCTTTCTCCCCCCTTGATAGCCCCTCCAATGTTCCGTTCTTGGCTCGGGCTTTGCTGTGCTCATCCTATCCTCGCGCGGGTTCCAGGTCCCTGCGTCGGCCCAAGGCCGAGGCGCCGTGGGATTACCACCACTTCGCCACCGCCAAGTCTGTGGCTGCTGTCTTCAACGCTGGCGGCATCGTCCAGACGGGCGCCCATGGCCAGCAACAGGTAACCATTCTGCTGCCCATCCAGTCCTTCCTGCCCCTCCTGTCGCCGTTCATCATAACCATGAAAAATGGTCTTAACCACGTGGTTGTATCGCGACATGGCAGGGCGTCGGCTTCCACTGGGAGATGATGATGATGGCGCAAGGCGGCCTCACGCCCTACCAGGTCCTGTACACGGCCACGATGGGTACGTGTGCAGCCACCACGTCGGTCGCACGTCACTGGCGATGAGCGCCTCACACAAGTTGGTGGTGGTGAAGCGGGCGCGCGGGCGCTGGGATTGGACGAGGACCTAGGCTCGCTGGCGCCCGGCAAGCTGGCCGACCTGGTCTTCTTCGACGCGGCGGCGAGCCCGTTGATCAACACGACCTTCGCGCGCCAGGTCAAGTCCGTCATGCTCGACGGACGCCTTTATGACGCCCTGTCCCTGGAACAGCTTCTGCCCGTCGAGCAGAAGCTACCTCAGGGCCCGGTCCTCAACACACCCACAGTAAACTGAGTAGAAGAGGCCAGAGCACGCGTGAGTGGAAGGGGGTTGTACAAGTGTTGTAATCTCATCTTGGCAACAACAACAACGCGGAGGGACTTTGCCCCAAAGAAGGAAGCGGCCCGAAGTTTAGTGGCCGAACACCAAATGGGGTAATCTCACTTGCGCCCTAGCGGGGTGTTGTGACCAGAGCAAGAGAAGGGAGCGGGGCGGCAGAGACACGCCACTTCCCGTTCTGGCTGTGGCGGAGAACGAAGAACAGCGAATGAAGACCACACCACCTAGGGCGGACAGAAGAAGCGCGTGGGAGAAGACCGCCAAGGACCTGTTCGCGGGCAGCCTCGCCGGGATGACCTCTTTGGCGGTGTGCTACCCCTTGGACACCGTGCGAACGCGCCTTCAGACCACCGACGCCTCACGATTTACTGGCGTAATCGATTGCTTCGCCAAGACGATTAAGGGCGAGGGCGTGCGCGCCCTGTACAAGGGCATGGCTTCCCCTCTTGCTGCTCAGGCCCTCCAGAAATCAATTTTGTTCAGCGCCTATGGTGCCGCTCAGCGCTACATTGTCCAGCAGCGACCACCTGCAACCGCCGCGCAACCCCTCACCACCTTGGAGCTGTTCCTGTGCGGCATGTTCGCTGGCAGCGTCAACACCATCGTGGCGGCGCCCATCGAGCTCGTTCGTAACCGGCTCATGACGCAGTATCACGCGCCTACCAAGGCAGCCGCCACGACGGTGGGCGATGCTACGTTCTACACGGGGCCCATCGACTGTTGCAAGAAGATCATCCGCGAGCGCGGCGTGCGCGGCCTGTGGCGAGGGGTCGGCCCCACGTTGCTGCGAGACGGGCCTGGTGTGGGCGCCTGGTATGCTTCGTTCGAGATCGTCAAGGTGACTCTGGCCTCTTGCGTTTGAGGGAAAGGGATGGTGAGGCCATGCACATACGTGGTGAAAACTCAATGGCGTCTTCTTCCTGCGTGCAGCGGCTGTTCACCGCCGGGGAGGAGGGCAAGGCGCCCACCTTTGCCCAATTGCTGCTGGCAGGCGCTGCCGGAGGCGTTGGGTACTGGGTGACGGCGTTCCCCCAGGACACGATCAAGTCGGTCATGCAAACGGACAAAACCGGCAAGTACAAGAACATGGTGCACTGTGCCCGTGAGTTATTCAAGTGCGTCATTTCCCTCTTTGTCTTCTCTGATCACGCCATGACTTACATTGAGCTCTTTACAGGGAAGGAGGTGTGCTCCGATTCTACAGAGGCTTCTTAATGGGCATCTCGCGAGGCATTCCTGGTGCAGCGACAACGTTTGCAACCTACGGTGTTGTGATGAAAGCCCTGTCATGAAGAACACCCGTAAAAACACAAAAAAAATTACGGCGGTAAAAAGGTTGGACGAAGTGGGATTCGAACCCACGCCTGGAAATCCAGACTACGACCTGAACGTAGCGCCTTGGACCAACTCGGCCATCCGTCCTGTTCTTGCGCTGAATGTTACATTATACGCCGTACAGATACAGTTTCTCTTTACACCAAATTGCGCCACGCGCTTTCTTGTTGGCCTGGCCTGTCCTGTTGTTTGGATGAACCCGCCCAGCGTTTCAGTTCCATAGAATGGCAGCCGACGGAAGGAAGGAGCTCTACCCTCAAGAATTTCAACCGATAGTCGTTCACTTGAAACCTGGCTGGCTGCGCCGCCTCACGCTACAAAAGCTGTGCGAACGCCTTGGCACAACAAAGTTTACAGTCTAGTAGAGTAGAACAACATACATGGCGTCGCAGACAGGACAGAGGCCCGACGAGTTCCCGCCTCAGATGCAGAGGCACATGCCGGGCTACCAGCATGAGATGGACCCCGAGCCCCAGTACTTGGCCCCGAACTACAAGGGCAGCGACAAGCTCAAGGACAAGGTGGCCATCATCACTGGCGGCGACAGTGGCATTGGCCGCAGCGTGGCTATCCTCTACGCTCGCGAGGGTGCCGACGTTGTCATCGTCTACCTGCCCGAGGAGCAGCAGGATGCTGACAAGACCAAGCAATTCGTGGAGAAGGAAGGCCGCCAATGCCTCTGCATTCCGGGCGACCTCAAGAAGTCAGAGTTCTGTGACAGTGTCGTCGACCAGACCATCAAGCGCTTCGGCAAGCTCGACATCCTCGTATGCCCGCCCTGTCCTGTTCTAAGCCCAACAAAATAGTGAGCTGACTGACCAATGTGTTTACTTTCAGGTGAACAACGCCTCTTCGCAGTGGGAGTGCGAGAAGATCGAGGACATCACTGACGATCAGCTCGAGACCACGTTCCGCACCAACATCTTCTCCATGTTCTACATGGCGAGGTGCGTGCCTCTTGTGTCGGCGCTGTGTCGGGAGGGCGCAGCTCACACCGCTCTTTCGTTTGGGTCCATTTCTATTAGGGCATCGGTGAAGCACATGAAGGAGGGCTCCAGCATCATCAACACCACGTCGGTGACGTGCTACAAGGGCATGAAGACCCTGCTTGACTACTCGTCCACCAAGGGTGCCATCACCACCTTCACCTACTCGCTGTCGCAGAACCTCTTGGAGCGCGGCATCCGCGTCAACGGCGTGGCCCCCGGTCCCATCTGGTGCGCTCTTCTCCCTCCACTTCTTATACGTAGAGGCCATACCTCAGAGGCCTGACTCGTCACGTGGTCGCGTCATCAATCAACAGGACGCCCCTCATTGTGGCCTCCTTCAAGCCGGAGCGCGTCAAGACCTTTGGCCAGGACGACTGCCCGATGGGCCGCGCTGGCCAGCCGGAGGAGGTGGCCCCATGCTACGTCTTCCTGGCCAGCAACGCCGACTCGTCTTACATCACCGGCCAAGTGCTCCACCCGAACGGCGGCACCGTCGTCCACGGCTGATGCACTCGTGCGTATGTGTGCGCGAGAAGAAGATGTTTACTCGACACACAGACACACTTCAAAATCGTTCCACAATCTGTGTCTGGGTCCATCTTCTTCACTTGCGGTCGAGCTTGTGGTGCTGCGACGGCTTGGAGGCGGTCGGGTCCTGGCGCAGGAGGCCTACCGCGTGGGGCAGCACAGGCAGGAGCACCCCGATGTTCTGTTGGTGTGCAGCCCAACGTGAGAACCGAGGGGAGAGCCTCGCCTGAGGTGGGAGAAGAGAGAGAACCTCCTTGACGGCCTTGGCCCCGCCGGGCAGGTTGACGATGAGCGTCTGCTTGCGCATCCCCGCGGCTGGCCGGCTGCGAGCAGCATGCGTTGCGTTACTCCATGTGTGACCACGAAGCTCGCTTAACAGTAGGATCCTACCTGAGCATGGCGTGTGGGGTGATCTGGAGCGAGGCAGAGACCATGGCCACCACCATGCCGGGCGCTTCACGGTCGAGTATGCCTGTTGACCACACCATGTCAGGTCGTGCTAGCGCCACAAAAGAGGGGAGGGGGGATAGACGCGACCCTTGGTAGCCTCTGGCGTGATGTCCCGTGGGGCGAACCCAGTGCCGCCCGTGGTGAGGATCTGCAGATGAAGAGGAGGCACCACAGTGAGTACCTGGCAGAGCATAGGGGAGGCACTATAAGGTGAGGACAAGCTGAGACCAGGTGCAGCTGGCGCTCGTCGCTCCACTCTTTCAGGACTTTCTGGATGTCGTCCACTTCATCTGGCACCACTGCCCTGGCCACTACCTGCAAAGGTAGCGTTGGGTGCGCTGGTTTAGCATCTTGCGCCCGCAAGCAGCAATCTGCGGGCCAGCACCTTGGCATTCTTGAGCTCCTGCTCAATCAGAGAGACAGCAAGCGGCCCGCTCAGATCTTCTGCCGTCCCTTGCGCAACTCGGTCGCTCACTGTCAGCACGCCCACCTCTACTACCGGGGCACTCTCTTGATCGGCCATGCCACTTGCAACAAAGGTGAGGTTGATTAAATCTTCTTTATCGTTTTCTTTTTAAAAAATAAAGGACAAGGCGATGTGCCTCCGACTTCCCATGTCCGCACCCACGGCAACTTGTGGTGAACCCAGGGTGCGTTCAGAATAATTCGAAGGCATGCGACGCGATCTATTACCTTTAGATTGCAAAGAGGACGAACCTGAAGCGGCGACCTCCTGCCAGTAGCGGTAAATGTTCCTTAAAGCTTTGCGTCAGCGGCTTCCCGTCTTTAGGTGCGCTCCGTTCACGTTTATTTTGGTTCTCTCTCCTTCGCTACTTCAACTCCTCTTGGTACGTTCTTCACATTGTGCTGGCTGAAAGGAAGAAGAAGAAGAAGAGCCTTGGTGAGCAAGAGAGGCAAAGATTTATGTACAAAAGTGCCAGAGAGTGCGCCACGCAAGGACGCCCGAAGGAGGAGAAAACACGTTTTGTTTTTACATCATGCTCATCTCGTCCTCGTCAGTCTTACGCGCGTAGAGAAGGACTACCGACGACACAAAGATGATGGCATTTTGGAGGATCAGCGAGATGCCTGAGGTGTGTCCACACATGAACGTCGCCACGTGCGGAGCAGTAGCGTCCGAGTCAGCAACCCTTCAGCTGGGCCAGCCGCGGCATACAAGCGCACGAGGAAGGTGCTAGCGTGTACCAGGCCACATCTTGGCGCCACTTTCGTGCTGGTAGCTGTCCACGCACATCCAGATCGACGCACCGATCGCCCCGAACCCGATAGCAAAGGCAACGAAGAGCCACGCCCGCACTACATCACCAAGCGCACACCCAGGCGGTGAGGAGCACGGCCCCACAGCACTGCACTGTGAAGCTCGGCCCAAGTAAGAGCTGCGTAGGCGTACCTTTATGGCTAATGTCCTCCGAAAACATGAGCGAGAAGGGGTGCATGTCGTTCAGAGACACCATGTTCATCCTGCCAGGTCACGGCACACAGAAGCAGCAAAGAAGAGTTGCACAATATGAGTTCCTCTTGGGGATCTAATGACGAGCTTGAGAGGACGCGTACATAAGAAGGACAAAGGTCGAGATGAAGCCTGGAAGGTAGAAGTACCACGGCGGCTCCCGCCACCCAGCGAATTTGTTCCCAGCTACAGCACCATCGATCCAGATCAGCCATCCAGCAACGAACTGCACACGGCTGAATCAGTCTTATATGCTCCTCTCCCCCCCTCCCTTGGCAAGCGCTTGCACGTACGAGGCAGCCAGCCAAGAAAGATCCAATGCGGTGGCGGAAATTGGCATCGAATCGACAACACCACCAAGTCTCCTCATCGGCACTCGAATACATGACGACGGTGTGCGGCAACAATCAACACAGACTCTTGCTTGTGTGGCCGGTCTTTGGGTGCTGGCGTGGAAACGGGGACAGAAAAGCTACTCTTCTGCGTGTTTTCGCTGGACTTGCAGTTTGCCAAGCCTCGGCACGGAAAACAACCAAAAAAGATAGCCGACCGTGGGGCTCGAACCCACGACCACAAGATTAAGAGTCTTGCGCTCTACCGACTGAGCTAGGCCGGCTGTTACTGTAATTTATCTACAATACTTTTAAAGTTGACACATGGCCTGAGAGGAGACAGTTGGAATGCAGTTAAAATCAGCTTCTCGTCTAATCGCGAACCACAAGATCAGAACAAAGAGGCGGGAGACAAAAAGGGCAAGGAAAGAAAGGATCAGTACTCTTATCCAAGGAAGTATCTTTGGTTCAAAGTCTACACCTCTGAAAGAGGTGGCCTGCTCGCTCCACTATTCCGTGGAGCTGAGCGGTTCCCCCCCAATCAATGATGGAAAACAAGCTGATGAAGAACTACAGTTTTAATATACAGAGTGTTATGTGCATCACATGCAAGATCATCAAGGCCTCTTACCAGCAGCGGCAGCGGCGGCCAGTTGCCGGGCACGGCTGCGGGTTTGGACCGTGTTCCACTGCTCGAGCTTGATGGCCTGGGCTCGCGTGACGCGGGCCGTGCCGCCCTGGGCGATGACGCGCTCGTGGTTCTCGTGGAGGTCGGCCACCCGGCGCAGCGTGGTGGCCACGCCAAAGCTGCATTGCCTTCGCAGCAGCATGCTTGCCGATGGCTGGTTGGCTGCAGTCGTCTTCGTCGTCTTGGTTGTGGTGGTGTAGGGGCTCGCCCTTGAGCTGCGCGTGGGAGCCTTGCTGGTGGCCTTGTACGACGACATGTTAGTGTGGTTGTTGTTGTAAACACTGTTGCAAGTAGGTCAGAGGTTGAACGTGGTTTTTATTTTGGTAATTGACGCTGGTCCTTAAGGCTCAGCTCGTTTTTCCAGATTCTGCAAAAAGTGAAGAGATGAGCGCCCAAATAGAGTTGGTGAGTGAAGGTCCCAACCCGTGGTATAAATGTACCTGCCCAAGCACATGAGTTTCATGGTCTCAACAGGCTGACCAGTCATCTTTAGTTGTAGGCGGTAGCATCAAGCGAAATGGTGATGTCACATGCCCATTTGACACCACACACTTACCCTTCTGCTGCCTCGCCTTCCATCGTTCTTGTCACGTGTGCGACTAGATGTACATTGGAGAAGGAAGAGAGACCTTTTGCGCGTTTGGTCTAACTAGAAGCGTGCACACAGAGGGGCACAGCCAATGAACAAGATGACTTCGGCCTGTGGCCTCTCCTCGCCGCAGTCAAGTGTCATCACAATCACATGAACCTTGCGAAGTTGCTCATAGAGGGTGGCGCAACGTCGAAGAGAGAGAAGGCGAACCGCTGTTGACCAGTCATATGAGGATAACATCAGGAGTGGGCAAGACGCAGATCCATAACCGCTTCATCCACAGCTCGTACCATTTACCCTACTCATTTCGCATCGGCCTCTGCCATCACCAACTGGCTTCAGTTTGCCTTGTCCCTCCTCCTGTAACCCTCGCCCCTATAAACTTTTGTGTCTCCTTCCCTCCCATGCGGCGTGGGTGTCAGATGTGCACATCTGCGTGAACACCTCGCTGTACTCGAAGGAGTCCAAGGCATCCGCCCCCTGGTGGAGTTCAGTTCCCTGTCCGCCAGAAGCCTGTCGTTCCTGTGGAGAAATGTTCGGCGCTTATTCTCTCCCTCGAGGAGGCACTCGGTGAGGCTGCCGCAATGAATGCAACGAAACAAAGGGAAACGATCAAAGACCACGACGTCGCGGTTTTTATTTTTGGCTTGGGGTGCCTTGACCCATCACCCTCGCCTGGTGCCTCGCTTCCACTGGTCCACGTAGCCTTCCCAGTCCTTGGTGATGATGATGATAATGACGAGAATAAGACCGGCTCCTTGGGGAGAAAAGGAAGAGAGGGAAGGAGAGAAAGGGGGGGGCGAGACGCACGTCGTGGTTGAGATTGGACAGATCTTCGAGGTGGGCGATGGACTGCAGGTAGTCGATGAGCTTGAGCAGCTCGCGGTCCGTCGCCCGATACTTGAGGCACTTCCTGAACGGGCGGATCATCAGGCCCTGTCATGCAGCAGCGACGCAGTTCAACGTGTGAGCGCAGCCTGGTGAGGACACATATGTATGCGAGGAAGAGGGATGGGCGGCGCACGTTTTGCGGGTTCATGATGAAGTTGCGTCGCAGGTCATCAAACTGCATACGCACGCCACGCCCGCGTTTGTTAAACGAAAAGGCGGACTCGCGCAGGTCATGTGTAGCAGCGTACGTGAATGGTGTTCTTGGCGCTGTAGTACTCTGGGAACTTGCCTAATAATTGAGGAAAGAGGCACCGCCAGGTCAGCGCTTGAGACCAAATGTAAGAAAGGAAAGAAGGGCAAGGCCAACCCCAAATGACGGCGAGGCCCTTGGTGTCGAACACGGTCTTGGAGGACATGTTTTCCTCGGCGTCAGGTGCCACAGTAATCATGGCCGCTCGGTCCAGGCTAATTTGCGCAAGAACGTCCCGTGCCCAAAGATCCCTTCAGTAAGCGCCCAACAAAGGAAGAAGAGAAGGGACAAGGAGGAAGGCTCCTCGTGCTGGTCGTACCAAAACGTGATTTTGTAGTTGGGGTTGGTGAAGACGCCCAGCTCCTTCATCTCTGAATGGAGCCCATCGACATGCATGCGCGGCGTTAGTGGAACGTGAGCACAATTCACGCGCGAGGAGCGGGAAAGGCGGTACTGAGCTCGATCCACTTCATCGAGGTCGCCGACCAGATGACGATGTCGTAGTGCTCGTAGGCGGCGGTCTGTGTGGTACGTCATGTGAGGCCTTCACGATTGAATTGGGACAGGCAACTGAGAGGCCAACGTACGAGGAACTCGTGGAGGTAAGGCCGCATCAGGTCCAGCGTGTTCTGGTGAAGTGAACCCACAAGTTAACGCAGCTCGACCCCAAAAAGCTCGGCTAACATGATGACGAGGAGGACGGCGTGGTACCTCGACCGTCGATCGGTGGTCAAAGAGTGTGTAGTCGATGTCGAGCACGAGGCACTTCTTGCCGGGGCGCGGCGGGTTCATGACCTTGATCGCCAACTGCCGCCCCGAAGGTCAATGGAGGAGAATACATGACCATCAACGATGCGATACGTACGTTCTTGACCCTGTTTTGTAACTTCTGGATGTTCTCCTCACGCTCTCGAACGCCCAACGATCGCGGATCGTACACAAAGTCGTCCACGATCTAATGCGAGCGAAAGGGTGAGCAGGTGGTGCACCTCGCGTCAAAAGAGGACAAGGCGAGCGTGTACGTCAAACTGCTCCTCGGGCTCAATGAGCTGGGCCTCTTCAGGCGTTCCCACCATCATCACCTTGGCACCCTTTCTCAACCCGGCTTCTGCCACGCGGGACTGGATGCACACATTAAGTGAGATTCAATACAACACAAGGGCCAAGCGACGTCGTATGAACCTCATCGAGCGTTTTGCCAGGGGAGGCCTTGAGTCCAATGAGCTTCTGTCGTTCGGGCGGCACGCGGGTGTGGGCGTAGAGCTGCAGTTTGAGATCGGCCACAGTTTCGCGGTTGGACAGCATCACCGTCAATTCCTTGCCTGACCACTTGACGGGCACTTGCAGCATTTCAACCACCTTTACTCCAACTTCTTCATCCATCACCTCCATCTTTTGTTGCTCTGTTGCCTGCCACAGCAAAAAGAATAGCAAAATGTTTTTGGAACTAAAATTCTCGCATTTCTATTTCTACTTTCTTTTTTCATTATTGTAACGGCCAAGTGGCCTGGAGATTATGGCGGGAAGAATCGGATGGAGGTTTCGATAGGCGAGAATGAAACCCTCGCCTCGTCGCAAACCGATGACAAAGCGGAGCTCATCAAATTCCTCTTTCGCTTAGATGTCAAGGGTGCGCGCAGTCATTGATTTTTAATTCCTTCCATCACTTGCTAACGAGCACTTGCTGCCCAGTGCTCAATGTGCAAACGGAACTAGCGGAGAGACTCCAGCTCCTAGTCACTTACGCTCATGATACGGCGTTTGTGGAATCTGTCATTCGCTGCATCAAGCTGAACTCGGCAGCGTGTGCGTGTCGTCTATGCCTCCTTGCTGACATGTCCTCAAAGACTCACCGACCGTGCTCTCTTGGCTTGGGCCTGTGCACAGGGCAAGCTTTCCTGTGGGGTCTTCCACGCAACGCCACAGCGCCGCGCTGCTCCGACGCCCAGGCCCTGGTCTTGCTGCGCCTGCTCTCTGGCGAGGCGGCCGTGGACGGCGGCACGGCCGAGCGGCTCCAACTGAGCCACCGCCGGGCCTTTGTGCGCTGCGTCCAGCAGGGCTCGCTCACTCTGCGCGCGGTCGAGTGCGGCCCCCAAGCTCTCCCTGCACCCAAGCCCCTGCGGGCAACGTCGCTAAGTTGTGGAATGCGTGGTATATGCGTGCGTGTGCGTTCGCGCGTGTGTATGGTAGGCGCATCCTGGCGCGCTCGGCACTCTGGCAAGCCCGCGAGAGCGCCGAGTCTGTGCTGGAACTGGGCCGGTCGCTCCTGCTTCTCCACGGCTTTGCCGTCCCGAGCCTCGTCCCGGGTACGCTGTTGGAGCGATGGGCGCGCTCGCTCCTGCCCAGCCTCGTCCTCCATTCCCACCTGGAGGGCGCCCGCGGGGGCCTGCTGGGCCTCGTCCTCCACGCCCTGCTTGCCCCGGCGTCTCCCGAGCCCACAACCGTTGGCTGCGACCTGCGCGTGGTGGGCGCCGACGTCCTGCAGCGCGTGTCTCATGCCGCGCCACAGCTGCTGCTCCCGCACGCGGACGCGCTGCGGCGGCTGCTTTTCGTGCACGCGCATCGGCTGCCGGCCGCGGCCCTGCCCACGTACGGCCGCCTCCCGTGCCCTTGCCGAGAGAGGGAAGTGAGTTGCTGACAGCCCACAACCGTTGGCTCCGACCTGCGCTTCAACAGGCTGTGCGACGTCTTTCACAAGCTGTGCGCGTTGGCGCCCGATCTCCGCGACCTCTACCTCGTGAACGTGCAGGCCCTTCTCCTCACGTTCCGGCGCGACCAGCAAGGATTTGGTAATTCATTTTTGAATTATTCAATTTTAGAATTGATTTTTTTCTGATTTTTCCTCCTGTGACGTGGCGTAGCTTGTCTAGCGGCGAGCCTCCTGCTGGGCAGCGGCTTGCTGACGGCCGTCGAGGCCCGCGCGCTGGGCGAGTGCACGGTGCGCACGCTGGCCTCGTGTTGGCCGGGCCTGGAGCCCGCCGCCCGAGCAACTCTGCTCCGGAGCCTCGCCCACACGTTCTCCCTCTTTGATGTCGTACGTCCGCGAAGGCCCATCATCCAGAGAGTTGCCTCTTGAATGCCGGCTGGGCTGACGTCAGACTCGGACACACAGGAATCGTTGGCGCAGATTGGCGATCGATTCCTCCTGCCCCACCTGCGCGCTCTGCATATCGTCATGCCGCCTGTTGGAAACGTCAACGATGATGATAAGGACGCGAACGAGGAAGGGCCCACCTTGCACCTCGCGCTGGGCCAGATAGGCGCCGCCGGCGGTCGCGGCCCGCTCGAGATATTCTCTTCCTCGTCATCCTCGTCGTCCCCCAGCTCGAGCATCGTATTCGCAATTGGCGCCTTCGTTCAAGCCCACAAGGCAGCCCTGGAGGACGTCGTCGCCCACCTGCTCGAGGCCTCGTCGACGTCGTCGACGACAACGACGGCGACAAAAGCTACGGCGACAACGACGGCCGAGTCAGACCCGCGGCGGCTGCGGTGGCGGCAGCTTGTCGACCATCTCTGGCAGCTGCGCGAGGCGGTGCCCACCTACTTGGCCTACGCCCGTTGCTTGGAGAGCCGCCATGCTCGCGGCAGTGACCAGGCCGAAAGCGAGGGCACCAGTTCGCCGCGCTCACCATCGCGGTTGTGCATGGGTTTTGCCGTGCCGCCGGGCCTGGCCAAGCTGCTCGAGCTGCTTTCGTCGACTTCTAACGACGATGACAACGCCAGCGAGTTGGACGAGACTCTGTGGAGGCCGGTGCTGGCGGCGGCCGGCCCGGGCCCGGTCCCGGGAATGCCGACGTCATCGATGCCCGCCACGCCGGTGCGGCGCCTGGTCCAGCTTGGCCTCGCATCGCTCGTCGGTGGCCTGGTCTGCGCCTGTGCGCTCAGCCTGCCGCACACCACCGCCGCTGCTGCTGCTGCGCGCGAGTGGCTCATGGCGCGGGTCGCCTTTGAGCGCGCATTGGAGGCCACCGCCGCGCGTCTGCGTTGGCCCGTGCTTCCCGACAACCGCCTCCTGCTCGGAACCCGCAGGCAGGAGAATGACGTTGACGATGACGACATTGTCCTTCTCGGCGATGTGCCCGCGGCCGCCCTCGACCCGGCCCAGCCCACACGTGTGCGGCCCCGCAAGTCCCTGAGACCTCATAAGAGAGTCCGGCGAGAGTCCTTGCCGCTCGTGGCCGAGCTCGGCCCGAAAGTCAAGCGCGAGGCTTGTGAGGCGGGCAGTCCGCGAGCGGTCGTCCGCGTCAAGCTGGAGGAAGACGACGATGAAGCCGTTGGCCCACCGCCCGCGCCGTCAGGCGGCGCAGCTGCCGCGCAGGCCTTTGCGTCGACACTGCGGGAGCTGTTTGAGGAAGTTGTGCCCCAACTCGAGCTCACGACCTGCATCGAGCTGCTGCGCGCCGTGGCGCCCGATCCCGCCTGCGCCGACCTGACCGCCCAGCTGGCGGCCGCCACGCTGCAGCGCCTGCACGAGCCGCGCGCCGGGTCTTTGTCATCATCGTCGTCCCCGCTGGCGGCGGCCGTCGAGGCCGGGCTCGTGGGCGCCGTGCTGGGCCTGGCCGGCGGGCTGTCGGCCGAGGTCCAGCGCCTGCGGCTCGACGTGGCGCAGCTGCACCACCGCGAGGCCGTCGGGCGGGCCGGCGGCCGGGCTGAGCTCGCGTCCCGGCTGGGCCTCTGGCGGGCCCGGCTCGCCACGCTGGCCTCGCTCCACCAGCTCCTCGCCCTCCTTCTCCACCTTGCGGCCGCGGCTTCTGTACACTCGCCGGCCGACTCGACGGGCCGCCGCTTTGACGCCGCCTTTGTGGCGGCCTGCGGGTGCCACTTGGGGCGTGAGGCTGAGGTCGACGACGACGACGTTGACGTCGGCGAGGCCGAGGTGCTGGAGGCACTGTACGGGCACCTGTTGGGCCTGTTCCGGGGGAGCGCCAACTTCTTCCTGGCGGGCCTGGTCGTGCGCGCGCTGCTTGTGCTCACCGGCGGCTGCCGCAAGCGCGTCTTTGTGGCGTTCCCCGTCTACCGCGCCCTCGTCTCGGTCTATCCGTCGAACCACTTCCTGGCCGCCGTCTTCCCGCGCGCGCTCGCGCTCGCGCTCGCCTCGCTCGACCGCCCGCCACCGCCTCCGGCCTCTGCCCGTGCGTACCCCGTCCTCTTGTTCGCTTGCAGGCGTGTTGCTTATGTCAGCATGGGTGGCGGTGGGCGGTGCCCGGTTTTTTTCTGGCAGCCAAGTGGGTGAGCGGGCCCACGGCGGAGGAGAGCGAGGGCGCGACCGGCCCCTACTGTGCCTATGTCCTGTCCCTGCTCCGCTGCCTCTCCTCGCTCCTCCCTGCGCCCAAGGCACGTGTGCCGTTGTCTCATCGCTGTGTTGTCGTGGTGGCTGCTGACATGATGATCGGCTTTCCTCTGGCGCAGTACTACGCGTGCGCGCGCGAGATCGCGTCGGCGCTCAACGACCTGCTGGCCACGCGCGAGCTCGAATACCACCACGTCTTTGCCGCCCTCCACCACCTGACCGTCCCCGCCGTACGGCAGCCCTGCCCCCTCCCCCCCCTTTTGTCCTTACTGCTGACGTCAGCACCTCCTCGTTGGCCCAGTTTGTGCGAGGGCTGGTGGCCGGGGTGAGCGCTCACTGCTGCCGCCTGTTGAGGCCATCGTCGTTGTCGGCGGCGAAGCCACCAGCGGCGGACCGCGGGAGCGACGTGCGTGCGGGGCCCCTCGTCCTGGACTACCTGTGCCTCCTGCGTCGTGTGGTGGCCACCTTCGGCCTCGCCGTCCACGCCGGCCACGCCCTGCCGTACGGAGCTCCTCCCCATTCTCGCTCGCCTCTCTGTCTCAACATGATCCTCACACACGTGTGTTGTGCAGAATGCGGGCCGTGTCGACGGCGGCTCGACGCGTGCTGCTCGCGCTGGAGCGGCGCGTGCGCGGCCTCGTCCTCGTGCTCGCCAATAAAACGGACGAAGCCAAGGACGATGCCGACGAGGACGAGGACGTGGTCGACGCCGTGCCGGGGTGTGAGGAGGACACGGTCCTGGAGGTGCTCTCGGGGCTCGTGGGCTACGGCCAGGCCCTGCTTGACGAGCTGCGCAGCGTGTTCCTCTCCGCTTCGGCCTTCAAGTCATCTTCATCGTCGTCGCGGGGCGGCCAGCCGCACGAGGCGCTGCGTCTGCGGGCAGCGGTCGGCCGGACCGACGGCTTCCTGCGGGGTGTGCGCGTGCGCTTCGGTCTCGCGCCACTTGCCGATGACCTTGGCGGCCCTCGCGATTGTGACGATGAAGGCGCAGAAGAGGAGGATGATGATGATGAAGAGGAAGAAGAGGACATCACCTGGTCGGACGACGACGACGATGGCGACGACAAAGAGGCTAGCACGACCGAGTTCCCCTTCACCCTCCGGCGCCATCGCCATCCGGCTCATGAGTGGCGCCGCGTGGACGGTGCTGCAGCGGCAACACGTGACGTGGTCTCTTGCCTCGACGGCGACGACGCTGAGATGGACGACTACGACGAAGAGGACGACGATGATGTTGAAGAGGAAGATGAGAGGGAAGATGAAGCAAGCCAGATCGTCAACGTCTATGGCGAGGACGAGCTCGGTGGCCGCGACGATGACCGACACGACAGCGATGCCGCCGCCTTGCACGAGTACGATCCGGCCCTCGTGCTGCTCGGCCAAGAGAAGCACAAGAAGAAGAAAAAGGGCGACGCCGACGCTGGCGGCGAGTGGGAAGTGGTGTTTCATCACCGCGGCTCGTGAGTCCAAGAAAAGAAGAAACGTGAACCACTTCATGGAGAAGACGTTTAGGTTTTATGAAATGGAAATAGTACATGGAAACTTGGTACACAAACAACAACAACTTGAGGAGGAATGAAGGCATCGACGCAATCGGGAGGAAGGAGAGTGGCGTCGTGGGAGAGGATGAAGAACTTCATCTGCGGCATCGCACGCAGGCGCCGTTGAGCCAAGAGGACACTTAGCAGGAGACGGAGCCGATCGAGTAGGCCGGCATGGGCACCGTTGACCCGCCGTTCACGCTCACCGTGATGCCGGCGCCCTGGCTCAGACCCGGAAGCAGAGGCCCGTACTGGAAGCTCACGCGGAAGAGGCTCGAGGCGTCAAAGGTGAGCCGCTGCAGTTCCCAGTACTGCGTGATAACCGGCAACGAGCCCGAGAGCGTGAAGCTCATGAGGGCATTTGTGACTGAGTGCTGGCCGGTGTTGGTGATGGTGATGTCGTAGATCTGGAACGTCTGGCCATCCTGTTGCCACAAGCCACCGCTGCGCGCAACCATGTTGACGATGGCGCTGCAGTTGTCTCCACCAGACGGCGCAGGGGAGGCGACGACGCTGGGGACAGCCGACGGGGACGCGCTTGGCTGGACTGGGGCTGCAGAGGGCGACGCGCTAGGCTGGGCAGGGGCCGCCGAAGGCGAGGCCTGCGGGGCAGAGTCGCCGCACGATACGGAGCCGATCGAATAGGCCGGCATGGGCACCATCGACCCGCCGTTCACGCTCACCGTGATGCCGGCGCCCTGGCTCAGGCCTGGAAGCAGAGGCCCGTACTGGAAGCTCACCCTGAACAGGCTCGAGGCGTCAAAGGTGAGCCGCTGCAGTTCCCAGTACTGCGTGATGGCCGGCGACGAGCCCGAGAGCGTGAAGCTCATGAGGGCGCTGGTGACCGAATGCTGGCCGGTGTTGGTGATGGTGATGTCGTAGATCTGGAACGTCTGGCCATCCTGTTGCCACAAGCCGCCGCTGCGCGCAACCATGTTGACGATGGCGCTGCATTCGTCTCCACTAGACGGCGCTGGCGATGGCGACGCGCTCGGCCGAATAGGAGCGGAAGAGGGGGAAGAGCTCGGCTGCGGCGTAGAGACTGTGGTAGTCGGGTGGGCCGAAGGAGAAGCCGACGGCTTGGCCGGGTTGGACGACGGCGAGACCGACGGGATGGCCGGAGCAGCAGAGGTGGACGGCGAAGCCGCCGGCGAAGGTCCAGCACAGGTGAGGCTGTGGAAGGTGATGGCAGGCTCGCCGGTGGTGGAGTAAAGCGGCGACTTGACGATGTAGCCCACGAGGTAGCTGTTGCCGATGACCAGCGTGTTGGTCACCTTGAATGTGGTGCCGCTCACCAGCTCCAGGTTCCAGTACTGGCTCATCTGCTGGCCGGCCCCGAGGTTGATGGTGATCTGGGCCAGCAAGATGGCCTTGTTGCCGTCGTTGGTGATGACCAGGTCGTAGATCTGGTACTTGAACCCATTGCCGTCGGTCCACGAGCCTCCCGTGCTGGCCGAGCGCGTGCTCTGCGTCTTGCTCACGCTGCACTCGCCTGAAGGAGCAGAGCTCGGCTGTGGCGTGGAGACCACCGGCGACGCCGACGTGTTGGGCTCAGGAGAGGTCTCGGCGCCACCGCAGTTGATGGAAGTGACGGTGATGGCGGCCTTGGTGGCCAGCGGCCAGATGTATCCCAACTTGTGTGTCGTGCCAGCCGGAAGACCTCCCGTCTGTTGGCGCCACAGAGGAAGCGTCCAGTGCCCTGTGGCGGCATCGAACTCGAGTTCCCACAGCTGCTCGATGGCTCCTCCAGTGATGGAGAACTCGATCGACTTAATGGCCGACGAGCCAGCCGTTATGGCGACATCCCACTGGGACATGTCGGCGCCCGACTGTTTCCAGGCAGAACCGAGGGTCTGCGTGATGGACACGCTGCAATCTGTGCGCCACAACATGTCAGAGAAGATGATTGGTAGGGGCCGTGGTCATGGCGTACCGGCAGAAGCAAAGGCAATGAACGCCGCGAGCAGCGCAAACACGAGGACAGTCCTCCTCATGGTCGTGATCATCAAGTGAAGTTGGCTGGTGGGCAAGCTGGAGTGCTACTCTCCTCTCCGAGAGTGATGGCTGCTTGTGCTGCTTGTGCAGCTGTTTTGACGCTGTTGGTGTTGTTGTTGTGTGAAGAAGACAGAACAGACGTGGCGTCCTTTTTATACCCACGAACAGAGACCTGTGATTGGTTTGATGGGTGCATGCATGCATGTCGTGGGTGAGTGTGTTACTGGAGTGAGCGTGGAAAACTCATCGAGGGAGTGTACCCAAATGTGCCATCAAGCTTGCACATGTGGTCTCAAGCCAGCACCACCTGGGGCGTGACTCGTTGCAACGGGGAGCTTGATTGAGTTTGACGAGCCATAACGAAGCTCGGGCGATTTTGACCATGTTTGAAATCCAAATGAAATTGCAGTACTGGCTGGGGCAGGTCATTATATTTACAATTATCCAACCCACAAGCTCAACTCACCAACCGAAAAAAGGCGATCTTATGATCTCCGGTTGCGTTGTTGTCGGCAGCTCACAAGCTTGTCCCGAGCTCACATGACCATGTTACGCAGCCGCCAACCACCGACGGAGGGCAGCGGCGAGGGCCTCGCGTCGCAAGGGTTTGAACAGCACGTCCGACATGCCCACGCTTCGACAGCGCTCCGCGTACTCCTGTTCGCCCCCGAAGCGGTCAGACGAACAAGCTCAAAGGAGATGATGTGATGATGATGACGATGATAACGGAACGGCGTACCTTGGTGGCCGAGGCTGTGAGCGCCACGATGGGCGTCGGGACGAGGGCGGGTGATGGCGGCGCCGAATCCTCGGTGTGGGCCGACGCTTCCTTCTCTGCCATCTCCCGCTCCAGCGCGCGTATGCGCGTTGTGGCCTCGAAGCCGTCCATCACTAGACACGTGTGTTTGTTTGTTCGTTTGAGACGCAGAGGCCGACGCCGAAGAGCGCATGTTCTCGTTGGGCATGTACCGGGCATCTGGCAGTCCATGAGGATGACGTCGAAACCCGAGTGGCCGTGCTTAGCCCAGTTGGCCTCCACAAGCTTCATGCAGTCCCCTCCGTGGTTTGCCATCTGCGCACAAATATTGATTTTCCAATTTAATTTTTAAAATTGCAAAGATAATAAATTGAAAAGAAAATTAAAATGAACGTGATGCCCAACGAACCGTAATGGTGCAGCCGAGTGAGGTGAGCATGCGCTTGCCCACCTTCTGGTTGACCTCGTTGTCCTCCACCAGCAGCACGCGCAGACCCGCCAGCTTGGCTTCCGCGTCCGCCTTCGTGGACTCCCGGGGCGACCGCTGGCCAGCCGTCGCCGAGCCGGCGGAGCGTGGGGACACAGCCGGGCTTCGCCTGACCTCGAGCGGATCGTCGGCCACGGGCAGATGGAAACGACACCTGTGCCCAACGGCGGTGAGATGGATGGGCCCGAGAGAGACGATGGTGGATGCGACGTACGTGAAGGTGGAGCCGTGGCCGGGCTCGCTCTCGCACTCGATGCTCCCGCCCATGGCCCGACACAGCTGACGGCAGATGGCCAGGCCCAGACCCGACCCGCCGAACCGGCGGCAGATCGAACTGTCGAGCTGCGAGAACGGGGCAAAGAGCTGCTTGCGGCTCTCCTCCTTGATCCCAATTCCTGTAATGTGGCCACGACGTGTCACCCCCCTCAGTTCGTTGCGATCGGGCATGGCACCAAGCACGTGTAAACACAAACACAACAAGTACCGGTGTCGCTGACGGCGACAAAGATCTCGTCGGGGTGGTCCTGGTCGTCGTTGCACACGGTCACCGTCACGGACCCGCCCGCGGGCGTGAACTTGATCGCGTTGGACAGCAGGTTGAAGATCACCTGCCGGAACCTGCAGCCAGCCTCTTGTTGTGAGCTCACTTAATCATGGCTGGCGGGCCTCCAGGAGGCGCAGGACGATGCGGTACCGCGTCGAGTCCCCGACGTGGAACGGATGGGAGACGGCGAGCTTGAGCCTGAGGTCCACGCGCTTCTTGTCGGCCGTGATCTGGAGCAGGTGGATGGCCCGCTGGACCTCGGCGACGATGGAGAAGACGACGGTCTCGAGCTGGAGCTGGTTGGACTCGATGCGCTCAAAGTCGAGGATGTCGCTCACCAGCGACAGCAGGTGTTCGGCGCAGTCTGTCGTGTGCGTTGCATGCGTAAGAAGAAGACAACAACAACAACCAGGCCTGGCCCTTCCGCACCAGAGATGATGGACACGGCGCGGCTGGCCTTGGTGGAGGGGGTCAGCATGTCCTGCAGCTCGCGGCTCATGGCCGTGATCCCGTGCATCGGCGTGCGCAGCTCTGCGCTCAACACGAGATGCGCGTCAGCAGCCAAAGTCTTGAGCGCGAGGCGAACAGGGAAGCGAGCGGCCACGATCGGCTTGAGACCAACAAACTCGACATGCGGGCCTGCGATGGAGGAGAGCGCGCACCGTGGCTCATGTTGGCGAGGAACTCGGACTTGGCCTGCGTGGCGTGCCGCAGCGCGGTGTTGGTCGCGTTCTTCTCGCGCACGGCAATCTTGAGGCGCTCCAGGACGCGCGTGCGCGCGTGGTGATGGCACGCAGTGAGGGTGGTGAGCAGCAAGAACAGCCAGCAGTCGCAGAAGGACTCGCCCAGGACCGTGTGGCGGATCGTCGTGGGCGGCAGGAGCGTCGTCAGGTGGTAGGACTGGCGCACGTAGCGGAGGATCGTGGTCTGGACGCAGATGAAGACGAGGGCCGCCACGCAAGCGCGCACGCCGCTGGCGTAGAGGAAGAGCAGTGGGATGCAAAGGAACCAGTGGTAGATGTCTCGGTGCTGGGCGTCGGTGAGCACGCACATGACCAGCACCACGTTCAGAAAGCAGCAGTAGACAAAGACTCCTTTCAGAAGCTCGCGGCGTTGGATGTCGAGTTGTGTAGAAGATGAAGAAAAAGAGGAAGAAGATGTGAATGGAGCAGAGGGGCTGCGGCAGACGGAGACCAGGAGCAGCATGGCCGCGGCAAGCGCGACAGAAATGAGACTGATAGTGCTGAAGGAGTAGTTGCCCTCGATGATAAGCTGAGCCAGGGCGAGCACGATCGAACCTACACACGTGAGGAGGACAAACATCTGTAGAAAGGGCTTGCGGCAGTTCTCGTCGAAACTGAAGAGCTCATCTTCCTCTTCTCCACCGACCTTCTCCTCTCTTTCGAGGAAAGGAGGTGCCTCATCCCCGGCAGGTGGATTTGTGGGGGCGGCAGGGCAGCTCATCTTACGCATTGCTTTTGGCCAAGCACCACTGCCTGGCTCTCTTTTAGCCGTTAAGGTGTTGCTAGGACCTTTTAAACACAAAAAGCACTTCGTGCTGCTTGCCTTTTGGCTCAGGGAGGACTCCGACGGACCGCGCAACAGTGCGGACAAGAAGAGACACTTGGGCTCACGGCCACTTTCTGGCGACCTCACAATTTTCTGTTCTTTTTCTTTTTCCTCTCTACACGCCTTCTGTGAAATGAAAATGGAAAAGGAGACTTGTACCTGTTGGTTTATTTCGACAACACGGAAGAGAAGAGAGAACGACACATGGAGGCAGAGCAGCGGTGGAGTCTGGAAGAATATATGCCACACTTGACGGCGGACCGGCCGAATATGTTCCCTGAAGCGATTACCTTAGCGGACGCCCGAGAGGCCATCCGCGTGCAGCCAGGCGAGAGGGACTACGTCGAGGGCGAAAAGAAGCTCTTCCCCGGTTTTCGCGAGTGCCGAAAGGACGACTACGTGCGTGTCCCCGCCCACCACTTTTTAATATAATTTATTATTATTCTTTGTTTTATTTTTAATTAATCTTCATTTTTTTTTCATGAGCAGATTATTGTCAACTACGACTTCACGTTCAAGGCCAGCTTCCCGGACCCGGCGACCGCGACCGACCCCGCGGTCGAGCGCGCGTTCCGTATTCGCCGCGAGTGTCGCGGTCTCATTTTCAATGCCACCACCGGCCAGGTACGTCGTCGCCGCGACGCACACCTTCATGCCCTGTCTTGTTCCAGTCCGCGCCCTCGTTCGTTCACACGCCGACCACCTGTCTTGTGGCGGCATCTCTTGGTGGCGCGACGGCTCTCCAGGTCATCTCGCGACGACTCCACAAGTTCTTCAACGTCGGGGAGCTGCCCGAGACGCAGCCCGAATTGATCGACATCTCGCGCCCGCACATCATCCTCGAGAAGATGGACGGGTACGAGGACAAGGCCACCACCTTTTTCTTTTTCTTTTTCTTTTCACAAAAGCAAGAATAAGAAAAAACTGATCTTAAATCCGACAGGTGTCTGGTGGCGCCGTTCATGAGCAACGGGCGCGTTCGGTTCGGATCCAAGATGGGCGTGACCGACATGTCCGCGCGCATGGAGGAGACCCACCTCCAGCGCTGTGGCATCGACTACCACGCGTTCGCCAAACTCTGGATCGGTTCGGTTCCTCTTCTCTTACTCTTGCCATTTATTTAATTGTTAATTTAATCATTTATACATTTTTTTTCTCAACTGATCTTGTGATGATTGGTCAACGGCAGAGCGGGGCTTCACGCCCATGTTCGAGTACTGCTCGGCCCAGACGCAGATCGTGGTCGGATACGAGGAGGACTTCCTCATGCTCATCGCCATGCGCCATAACGACTCTGGTACCACCTCCCCTCATCCTTGTCATCATCATCACCATCATCGTCTCCATTAGAATCATGATCATGATCGTTGCCAACCATCACCGCAACAACGACAACAACGCGCACACAGGCCGATACGTCAAGTACACGGCCCTCGTCGAGGCGGCGCGCCGGGGCGGCATCCCCGTGGTCAAGGCCCTCGACGGGTTCGTGCTCCCCCATACCAATCGCTGGCCGGGACAGCGGTGAGCTCACGCAAAGAGCGGCCTGTGGCGTGTGGGCACACACAGGGCGGTGGACGACGTGGAGTCGATGCTCCACCGGGTCAAGCAGGCCGAGGGCCTCGAGGGCTTCGTGCTGGTGTTCCAGGACAACGGCGAGATGTTCAAGATGAAGAGCGAGTGGTACTTTGCGCGGAGCAAGAAGCAGGCGGGCGCGGGCATGGGCTCGCAGGAAAAGGACGTGTGGCTGCTGATCCTCGACAACAAGCTGGACGACATCGCCGTCGCCATCGGGCCCAAGACGCGCGAGCGCATGGAGGCCTTTGCCGAGCAGTTGTTTTGCGCCATCAGCGCCACGGCCAAGAAGCTGACCGCCGTGGCCGAGGACGCCAAGCAGCGCGGCCTGCGCAAGGCCGACCTCGTGACGGAGCTCACGGCCCGGCTCGCGCTGCAGCAAGCGGACAAGAAGGAGAAGGGCCTCTCCCTCGCCCCGCACCACGAGGACGAGCTCGTGGGCGACCTGTCGCTCTACTACACCGTCTTCGAGGGCAAGAATGCCGAGAAGGTCATCATCTCCAAGCTCAAGCCAAACTGCCTCAACCGAAACAAGCTGGACAAGGTGCGCTACCTCGCTGGCGGCCTCAAGTTTGACTTGTAAAAAACAATCGAAAACGGTAAAAAGAAAGAGAACGCAACCCGGCTTCGCTCGTCTTCTCTTGTCGCTCGGCCTTGTCGTGCCAACCGCAACCTTGACGGCCACACAGTAGACCAGATGCGCAAAAGAAGCTAGCAACGTGACTGGGGTTGATGGGTGATCGTCGCCTGGAATTTGAAGCACGCGCTCCTTTCCGGGGCCACGGCTGCCTCCCAGACTCGGGACCGGTCTTCGCTGTCTTGCCTGCTCAGTCCGTTTGCGGTAACTGCCCCAAGCTGGCTTTCTTCCCCTGAGATCCAGCCTTACGACAAGGACACGCTCATGCTTGCGCATCTGAAGAAGAGGTTGCCCATGCTTACCAACCGCTGGGCGGTGGCGCTGAATTGGCTCCTTAAGCCTCCCTCCTGCGAGTCGCCCTCGTTGGCCTCCCCTCGTCGTCCCCTGCAAGACACGGAAGAAGATGAAGACGACTGCCGAAAACCATTCCTCCAGCTTTTCATTATGATCTGGTGTGTCTGCTCCCTGTTCTTCGGGATGGCAGAGGCCTGGTTCGAGCGCCACTTCTCCTTCAGCCTCCTAGCCGCCACCCTCTGCGCCCTTTCCACGTCCATCCTACTCGGCATCTCCATGTGGCGCGGCACCGGCAACCCAGCCATCCCGCCTACCCCGCTCGAACGGCGTCGACGTCAGCAAAGGCTCAAGATGTCCCTCTACATCTTTTGCGGCTTTGTCGAGTGTATTGGCACCATGGTCGTGCTGACCGACAGCGGCGAGCGCGACCTCTACGCGTGGTTCGTCCTTGTCCCGCTGCTCTTCCTCTACGTTCGCGGCGTACCGTCCTGCATCGCCGCCCTCGTGGTCATCTGCGTCCACACGACGATCCTCCGCTACCTGCGCCAGCAGTACAACTTCACGGGCCTTCTCCCGCCCACAGCGCTTCGCCACACGCTCGCTGGCGAGTCCTTCTTTGACTGCTGGCTGTTCCTAATGATCACCACCTTGTCGGCGTGCCACCATTACGCTCACACGCGAGCTGTGGAGCGCCTTCGCGCGGCCCTCCGCGAGAAGAACGCGACCAACGCCGAGCTGCGACGCGCCACACAGGCCAAGTCCGAGTTCCTCGCCAACATGAGCCACGGTACGCGCTCTCCTCCATCGCAGGCCCGCATGCCGAGTTTGTTGGTCTCAAGCCGGTCGTGGCCAACGCAGAGTTGCGCACGCCGATGCACGGCATCATCGCCATGAGCCAGGAGCTGCGCGACTTGGTCCAGCTCTCGTCCGAGGCCAAGCACGCCGTCTCCATCATCTCGGGTACGCCTGCCCTTCACTTGGGAATCGAAGAGGAGAACGAGCTCATGATGTCGTCCCATGGATACCGACAGACTGCGGGGAGCACCTGCTGTCGCTGGTGAGCGACATCCTCGACTTTGAGCGCATCGAGTCCAACCAGCTCCAGCTCGAGGCCATCCCCTTCTCCATCGTCGACGAGACCCAGAAGGCTCTCCACCTGCTCCAAATCTCGGCCGACAAGAAGCGCCAGGCGCTGGCGCTCAAGCTGGCCGTGGCACATCCGATGCACATCGGCGACCCGCTGCGGTACCGGCAGGTGATCTTCAACCTCTTGTCCAACGCCTGCAAGTTCACGCCAGAGGGCGGGTCGGTGACGGTGACGGTGCGCAACGACGACCAGGACCACCCCGACGAGATACTCGTCGCCGTCGCCGACAACGGGATCGGCATCAGCCCCGAGAACCGCCAGCTGCTCTTCTCGGTACGGTCATTCGGGCAGGTTCTTTTCTCTAACTGCAGCCATGATCACTCACATGCGAGCAACAGCCGTTTTCGCAGCTTGACACTTCGGTGTGCCGCCGGTTTGGAGGGTCGGGCCTGGGGCTGGCCATCAGCCAGCGGCTGTGCCAGGCCATGGGCGGGAGCATCGAGTGCGAGAGCGAGCCCGGCCGCGGCGCCACCTTCTCGTACGTCTCACCCGCCATCGTCCCGCTGGAGAAGTTTGAGTCTGATGGCGGTCCGTCGATCGACCACCAGATGCCGATTCAGCCTCCCTTTGGCCCCCGCCGAGGCAGAAACGAGGCAAACGTCGGAGCCAAGCAGTATGAAGATGCCAGATCCCGGGGAGGGCGTCGGGCAGGCGCCGTCGTCGCCTCCAGCCGACCAGCCGCGACAACAGCGGCAGCAGGAGTGGTTTTCGGGGCGCAGGGTCCTGCTGGTGGAGGACAACGTCGTCAACCAGAAGGTGGGCACGCGCATGCTCAACACCCTCGGCTGCGCTGTCACGGTTCGTTGGGCGCGCCTCCCCTACTCGTCTCGCATTGCTGCTGACTCGCGCTCGTGTGCACCATGCAGGTGGCGAACAACGGGGAGGAGTGCCTGGAGGTGTTGGGCGACGACCTCGCCGGGTTCGACCTCGTCCTCATGGATTGCCAGATGCCCTTCATGGACGGCTTCCAGGCAACCCAGCACATCCGCGCTCGCGAAGCACAACGCCTCGCTCAGCAGCAGCACCCAAAGCAAGACGAGGAGGAACTAAAAGAGGAGCAAGATTGCGACGAGCGATACACGACGAGCAACACCGGTGAGCCACCACAGCAGCAGCAGCTGCCCATCGTGGCGCTCACCGCCTCGGCCACCAAGGTACATTGGTGGCAGCGTGAAGTCCTTAGGGCTTATCATCAGCTGTTTAGGCTCATCATGCGTGTGGGAACAGGAGTACGCGAGGCGATGCCTCGACGTGGGCATGTCGGACGTGCTCTTCAAGCCCCTCCGACGCGAGGCTCTCGTTGCTGCGCTCAACCAGTGGCTGCCACCGCGGTCTTCCGGATAACCATTCTTAGAAGTGCTCGTGTGGGCGAAAGGCGCCAAAGCTTTGATTGATGGTATGGAAGTTCAAGAGCCTTCGCTCTCTGACCCTTGTGCTGCGTCAGCGCCGCCAGTGTCTGGTCAGGTAGAAGGCACTACTGGCTAAGACGAGGGCAACGGCCGTCCAGGTCACGCCCCAACCATATTCCTCCTCCAGGTGGACCTGCTTGCTGTTGTGGGTGGACAATTGGGTTGAGTTTGAAGGGAGGTGGATAGAGTAGGTAGAAGTACTTACGTGAACTCTGAGGCCAGGACGGTGCGCTTGTGTGGCCCCTCGTCGGTGTAACTGATGAGGACCAGGACGCAAGTCTCATCCCTGGTGATGCGGATGTTGGGGTTCCGGCCAAACCGCTCTTCATAGACCTTGACGATCGTGGCGTAACGATGTCGATCGAACGTGAGGAGATCTACGGTTTCAAGTGCTTTCCTCAAGACATGCTTGGATGCAGGCAGCACGAGCTTAAATCCCAAGTCAGTGTCGTAGTCGATGTGGCACTGTCCGCCCAAGCTGTCACTAATCTGCCGCAGGCAGTTGCCTACGAAAGAGGCCTGGCAGTCGGTCAGGCCCCGGTACTTGAGCTCGACATACGCCAGGCGAGGCACAAACTGGTTGATGACTTCGCGTGAGGGGCCCCTGATCATATCTTGCCCATTCAACTCAACGAGCTCTAGCTGCTCTGCAAGGCAAGGAAATGTGTAGTTGCGGTGGTAGGCTGCTTCTCCGGGGCTGAGTGGGAGCTGAACACTTGAGGGAGGTTTTGGTGGCGTTGGCAACCGTGGTGTTGATTTTGCTGCAAAGCGGGGCGGTGCACTTCGTCCTTCTACATCTCGGAGTATGAGTGAACGCTCAAAGCTGGTGGGCCAACAGAAGGTACCAGGGCCTGGCTCATAAGCTCGTGGACCGTGTTTCTCGATAGCCTTCCAATGGCTCTTAACAATTTGGGCCGCGGAAGCTGCTTGCTGACTGCAGAGCAAATCGATTGCTGCTTGCACACCTCGCTCGAGCACGTTCCACTTCGTTGGTTCTGCACAGGAGAGAAAGAAAACAGTTGAGTTCAAGACCAAGTTTGTGAAGTGCACGCACCTCTATGATGGTAACAGTTTAGCATGCGTCGTATGGCGTTTAAATGCTTGGCCATGGGGTTACCCTTGGCCCACTGCCGCAAGATCAACCGTACGTCTTGTGAATTTTTAACCGCAAGAAGCACTGCAATCGGACGCAACTGGCACAGTAAATGGTCTTCCAGCTTTGTGAAGAAGGCATTCAGTGCTGTGTGGGTGTTGGGTACGGAAAGCTCCATCTTGCTCCTTACTCTTTTGCAGTATGCAACTGTGACTGAGGATGCGTGCCTCCCTTCGCTTGTTGGTTAGACAGTAACAAAGTCATCGTCAGAATCCATTGGTTGCCTTTTTTTTTCTGTTTTCTTGGCCCGAAATATGTCTACACAAATTCTTCGGACTTTTTTGCTCTTGGGCGTGTTTAAACAGGCGAGGAGCCGTCATCTCCGGTCAGAGCGCCGAGTCCAGCGATGATGTCCTCCATCGACGGACGCTTCTTGGGCTTGTTGGCCCAGCAGGCCTCGATGAGCTTGGCCAGGGACGGATGGCAGTCCGACGGCAGTGGCGGGCGGCGTCCCTCTAGCACGTCCAGGCTCACCTTCATAAAGTTCACGCCTTCGAAGGGCTGCTTTCGCGTGAGCACCTCCCACATGATGATGCCGAAGGAATACACGTCGGCCTTCTCGTTGTAGCGCTCGCCGCGGATGATCTCGGGGGCCGTCCAGCACGGCGTTCCGCACTTGGTCATGGTCGTGTTCTCCTCGCGGATGCGCGCCAGGCCAAAGTCGGCCACCTTGACGTTGTAGGCCTCGTCCACGAGCAGGTTTCGGCTCTTGAGGTCGCGGTGGATGATGGGCGGCGTGAGGCCGTGCAAGTAGGCTACGCCCTGGGCGGCCGAGCGAAGCATCTGCATGCGCAGCGAGAAGGACAGGCGGTGGGTTGAGGTGTCGGCCAGGACCGAGGCGAGGCTGCCCAAACGCATGAACTCGGTCACGATGGCCAGATTCGGCGCGTGCACGCAGGCGCCGACGAAGAGGACCACGTTCGGGTGGCTCAGTTCGGAGAGCATGGCCACTTCGGCTCGGAACTCGAGCAAGCTGCGCTCGTCCAACCGCTGCTTGACGAAGCGCTTGACGGCGACGTCGATCCCGCTCCAACGGCCTCGATAGACAACGCCATAGGAGCCAGCACCGATGGCCTGATCGCTCATCTCGATCGAGGCAAAGTCGATGACCCACCGCACCATGTTGGCCGAAGCGACGAACCGCTTTCCGGCCTCGGCGTGGCGGCCGCCGTCAGGCGCGAACTGGCCCGCCGAAAGGCTGTTGGTGCCCGAGTGCATCCCGCTTCCGCCGCCGCAGCCAACGAAGAGCCGGCCGCCAAGACCCTCGGGCTGCAGTTGGTGCAGGGTGCCAAGGACGTCGTCCGTTCCGAGCGAGACGATGCGTCCCACCTGGCCCAGGTCGCCTTGTGCCAGAGCCTGCGCTGCGGCAGCACTGAGCAGGATTTGCCCCGGTTGGGCGTGAGAGACCAGACGAAGAGCCTCGTCTCGCGTCTCGCCCTTGTACTCGCCCCGCTTCGTGGCCCGGTCGATGGCCGGACGCACGCGGCCGACGTGAAGACCCATGCGCACGCGCAAGCCGCGGAAGAGCAGCTTGTCGTCGGCGTCGTGGCCCAACTCCTCTCCCGCCGCAGGATGGGACAGCAGAGCCGCAGGCCAGTCGAGGTCGATCAGGTCGCGCTGGACGTCAGCGCACCAGCGCACCGCTTGCAGTGGGTTGGCAAAGGCCATGCAGAAGGTGCCCTCGGCCGCGCCGCGCGTGAGGATCGAGTCATGCCCGCCGTGGCGCTTGGCGAGCGATCGCAGAAGCTCGTTGTGCAGGCCGGTGGCATCGCGCATGGCCTCGGGCACGTCAGTCCACAAGACGTGGGCGTCGGCGATGTCGCTAAACACCAGCGCAACGTCGCCGCTGGGCGGGCGTGAAGCAGCCGCCGCTGCTGTCGTTGCGCGCTCGCCATCCTCGTCATCGAGGCCGGTCGAAGAGGACGAGGCGCCAAACGTCGAGCCAGTGTTCATGCCGCCGAGGGTCAGGGTCGAGCTGGTGTTCATGCCGCCGCTGTGTCCGCTGCTGCTCCCGCCGCTGGTGCTCGTACGGTGCGAGAGGCTGCTGCCGCCGCCGGTCTTCTCGATGATCGACGCCAGCCGGGTCATGATCTCGAGGAAGGCGGGCCGCATCTGCGGGTCGGCGTGCCAAGCTGCGGTCATGAGGTTGGCGTAGTCCTGCACGGCCGGCACGTACAGCGTGGAATCGCCTTCGAGGTAGTCCGCAAGGTCGGGAATGATCGGCGGACGCATGTTGTCGCGGATGACGCCGACGGCGATGGCCGCCGGGCTCAGGCCCTGATAGGGCATCTGGCGCGAGAGGATCTCCCAGAGGACGATGCCAAAGGCGTAGACATCGGCAAGCATGAAGTCGACGCCGGGCTTGTCCTCGAGCACCTCTGGCGCGGCCCAGTGGAGCGTGCCCACGGCCTCGTCCGCGCCGCTCTTGGCAGCCAAACGAGTGAGACCAAAGTCGGAGATCTTGGCGTTCCACTTGGCGTCGAGCAGGACGTTGAGCGACTTGAGGTCGCGGTGGACCACGCCCGACGAGTGGAGGAAGTGCATGCCCTTGGCCGCCTGGTAGGCGACCTTGGCCTTGAGCCCGAACGGGATGTTCGTGACGAGTTCGTTGTCCAGGAGGTCATGCAGCGAGCCGAGCGCCATGTACTCCATGACGATGGCCAGGTGCGGCGGCTTCGTGCAGGCCGCCATGAAGAGCACGACGTTGGGGTGCCGCAGGGCGGTCATCACCCGCACCTCGTCCTTGAAGTTGCGCTCGGCCTCTCTGCTCAGCGAGCCGGCCCGCAGCATCTTGACGGCGACCTCGGTGCCCTTCCACAGGGCCCGCCGGACTTCACCGTAGCCGCCTTGGCCCAAAATGGGGCCCAGCTCGATGTCCTCGATGCGGATCTCCCAGTCGGCGTCGCGGTTGCGCGCGCGCAGAAGCAGGAAGTAGTAAGGCACGAAGAAGATGATGACGATGATCAGCAAGATGAGCAGGAGCAGCGCGGCTCCGCCCACGCTGACGCCCACTGCGATGCCCACGACGGACGAGTCCGAGCTGTCTGCCGAGACGGGCGTCGCGCACTGGGCGCCTTCCCAGCCAGGGTCGCAGAGGCAGGTGGCCGAGGCTGAGCTCGCCGAGCCCGACGCGCCAGACCGCGTCGATGAGCAAGAGCCGTGGCCCGAGCACATGATCGCGGTCTCGTTGGCGCCGTCAATAAAGGTGACGCACGGGCTAAGCGAGAAGGCCGACAGGCCGGTCGAGGGGCAGGTGGTGCGAGCCAACGAAGCGAGCACGCGCGGGGCAAGCCAGTCGACCTTGCTCGACACCAGGCAGTTCATCGACTCGACCAGCCGGCTGGCCTCCTCCGACGTCTGCACCCAGTAGAACCAGTCGAGGAGGGCCGTGGTCTTGGCGCAGTTGGGCAGCGTGTTGGCGTGGAACATGAACGAGTTCCACGAGCCCACGGGCCAGCTGGCCTCTCCGGGCGCGTTGATGACAAAGCCATTCGAGGGGATCTCGGTGATCGTATTGGCCGCGGCCGTGAGCGCCTCAGCCGAGGGCTTCACAAGGCCGCCGTAGGCGTTGATCAGCGTCGCGTAGCGGATGGTGCGGTAGAAGCTCATCGACGAGTAGCCGTACTCGCCAATGCTGTACGACGTGTTGGCAAGGTAGGGAGGCAGGTCGGCCCGGCCGCCGAGGATGACTCGGTCGGTTGACTCGATCGGGTAGGTGATGTTGTTGCCGTTGTTGGAGATCACCGCGTCGGCGAAGCCCGGCACGGCCGAGAGCATCTGCGCGAGGCCCTTGTTGGGGTTGCCGCCCGCTGGGCCGCCAGCCTCGTTCACAGGCCCGCCCTTGTTGAGCACGATGATGATGGGCTGACCAGGCAGGTACGGCTTCAGGTCGGGGTTGAGGTCGGTGATCCTCGTGTCGTTCCACAAGGTGACTTGGTTCAGGTAGATGGCGGCGATGACGTCGAGCGAGAGCACGAGAGGTGCGGCTGACCGAGGAATGTCGGGAATGTTGTAAGCCACGACGTGGCCCATGAAGAACATGGGGATCAGCATGAGGTCCGGCTGGGCCGTTTTGTAAGCGTCGGGCAGAGCGGCCAAAGTAACGGTGCCGTAGTCGATCTTGTAGTCGCGCACGAGCGGCATCGCGATGTTTTGGTTGCGTTGGAAGTATTTGAGCCGAAAGACGCCGCCCTGCGGGTCGTAGTTGGAGGCCAGCGCGGCCCACAGCGGCAGCGGCGTGCCGGAGCCGAGGGCGACCGAGGCCGTGATGGCCGAGACGCCGTTGCACGTGACCGTGCCCATGGCGTCGATCGTGCGGCGCTGGAACCCGAGGGTGAGCGTCGTGAGGCCGTTGGCCGTGATCGTGCCCATGGCGTTGTCGTTGAGGTGAAGCCAAGAGAAGAGCGTAAGCGCCGCATTGCTCAGTGAACACTCGCTCCGGTTGACGTGCGTTCGAATGATGCCGAACATGATACCTGCTAGCGGCCAGGACTGGGCGCCAGGTCCGTCGACGATGTCCATGTCAAGCTCTGCCTCGGCCGTCGTCGGGTCGAAGTCGTCGAGCGCGGCGGTGATTGAGGCGGTTGTGGGCGCGTTCAGCACTGTCCCAGCCCGGTTCTTGAGGCGGGCGAACGCCACGTTGGCGGACCGAGCGCTCTCGTGAAGGAGGTAGGTCATCACCAAGCCGGTGCCGTTGACGGCCGCATAGGCTCGTTCGCCCTGCGCGTTGGTAGCGGTGACCACAACGCGCGTCGGACCCACCGTGGCGAGGAGCGTCTCCGCAAGGCGATTGTTGTGCGCCGCGTAGGCCGCGCCAAACCCAGACGGGTCGAAGCGGGCCAGCGCACGGCCGAACACGCCCGTCATGCTGGCGAATTCGTCGTCGGCCGACGTGTGGTTGGCCACGACCAGCGTGATATCGCCCGTGAGAGGCGAAACCCCGCCGTTGAGGGCTGCGATGGCCTCGTCCTCCCAGCGGGCAATGGCGCCAGACCAGATGGCGGCCAGTACGGTTCGGTTGAGCACGACAGGCGCCGCGGCATTGGGTACTGTGACGACGAAGCCGTACGCTGCAATGGGAAGCAAAGTCCAGCCCTCGTCGAGCACGGACGGGTTGAGGCGAGACAGGCTAATCACGGCGTCGTTAAGGTCGTAGCCGTAGTTCTCGAGATCAGCCGACACGGAGCCGCTCACCTCATAGGCGGTTGTGATCGCGTCCGTCTCCGAGGCGTAGGCGTTGTTGATAGCCGTGAAGAGTGACGCGCCTCGCTCGTTGCCGGCGATCACCATGATTTGCGGCTGGTTGGCGAACTCGACCGCCCCAGAGCTTGCGAGGAAGCAAGAAACAAAGGCCAGAGCGAGGAAGAGGGCAGGGAGGGTGGACCGCTGGAGCCTCATGGCCTTGATGTGCTAGAAGGTTACGTGTGGTACAATGGTCTCGCCACGTCTGAAAAATTAATTTCTTACGGAGTTTTGTTATCTAAACTTGGCTTTAACCACTAAGATGCAACGCAACCGTGAGCGCATGAGGAATTCTCAGCCAATGGCAGAGCACAGAACAGTGTCACAACAGCGTCACAGCGCGACCAAGCCAAAAACACCTCTACATATGATATGAACTCCGTTTTATGGTTACCTTCAACAGCTCGACCATTAAACGCTCTGCGTAAGGGCGCATGCGTGTAGGCCCGACGCCACAGGCGACCCAAACACTACGCCACTGGGTAAACTGGTTGACAGTGTCAAGGCCGCAACTGGCTTATAAAACGGATCCTCCACCTCAACACAACGCAATTGAAACAATCATCACTCAACAGCAGCCTCCTGTACAATTACCGTCTACTCTCACCTCGCCCCCCACCTCACCGCACCATGTTGGTCTCGACCAAGTCTGCCGCGCTTCTGTTGATCCTCGTGGTCCTGGCTGCGCTTGCCGTCTCCGTTTCTGCCGGCAAGAACAACGGCAATGGCAATGGCCACGGCCACGGCCACGGCAACGGAAACAACAAGCACAAGAACAAGAACTGGCGCGAGACCGAGTACGCCTCGTGCTCCGATGTGGCGACGGCCTGCCGTAGCGACCTTTGCGACACCACCAAGACCAACTCGCGCCTCTGGGACCGCTGGAGCGGCATCGACATCATGACCCACGGCGTCGGCAGCCCGCAGCCGACCAGCGGCAATCGCTACGGCACAGGCTTCGTGCTGCCCGACGGCACCTACTTCCTCATCGACGCCGGCACGGGCATCGCTCGCGACCTCGGCAAGTACAAGTGCCAGGACTGGTCTGTGAAGCTGCGCCGCTTGGCCTTGACGCACTACCACTCGGACCACATCGGCGACTTGGGCTTCCTGCTCAACCTCGGCTTCGTCCGCGGCCGCCGCGGGGCCAACAAGGTCCACGTCTACGGCCCGCAGGGTCTCAACGACCTGGCCGGCGCTCTGCGCACCTTCTACGCGCCGGACGCCTACGCCCGAGTCACCCGCATTGTCAACGGCACTTGCGTGCACGTGGGCAGCGCCAACGCCGATTCGCTCAACTTCGAGACGCACGAGTTCAACGTCGATGAGACCAACTCGATGATCCCCCTGTTCTCCCTTGGCGGCGCCAACGTGACGGCGGTCCTCGTGCCGCACAAGTCCTTCGAGCCGGCCGTGGGCTACGTCGTCCAGACCAAGGACGTCAAGGTCGTGGTGAGCGGAGACACGGCCTACAGCCCGCTGATCGAGAGCTTGTCGCGCAACGCCGACTACCTCATCCACGAAGTGATCAACCAAACCTGGGCCTACGAGTACCACCAGAGCCTGGTCGACGCCGGCGCCTCCAACGCCGACACCTTCTACTGCGGCGGCATGGTGTCGCACACCAGCATTGAGGATCTGGCCGGCCTGGCGCAGCGGGCCCGCGTCAAGAACCTCATCCTCAGCCACATTATCCCCGAGGACATCGACCCCGAGGAGCTTGTCGAGTCCTTCCGCGCCGCTGGCTACACCTATGGCAACGTCTTCATGGGCTCTGATGGCGATTACTGGAAGGTCTTGAAGCAGTGAGTTCCATAACATAAACGACTCATTTGTGTGTATCTACCTCAAGTCGTGACCAGTGTACTTCACCGGAAGAATGCAGAAGCGTAACCGTGAAAAAGGGAAAAAAGGGGAGTGAACCGAAACCTCACACGCCCACCTCCCAAAGCAGATCCAGCACGAATAAGGCAATGTGGATAGCTTTAAAGCAAGAACGGAGGGGCAGGACGACCGTCACCATCAATCGCCGACCGCCGTGGCGTAAAGCACCGGAAGCGGAGGAGCAAGTCTCGCGCTTGGTTCTGCAGACCCTGAACCAAGAGGAAAAAAGCTGTGCCAGAGTCGTTGCCTTTTTGTCTGGTGCCTGGCGTCAGCTCACTCCCAGGCCACGCGCCACGACAAGACATATCGTCTGATGCAAAGGTGGTAGTCACCAGGTTCAGTTCTTCCTTCTTCTGCAGCACTCTCAGAACCCAAACTACCTAAACCTCAAGTTGAGAGAGTGATGATGACTTCAGCACAACAGACCCTGAAGCAGCTGCTCTTTTGGTCTTCAAAAGGCGCTCTTGGCGGCGACGAGCCAAGCACTACCCGTGAACCAGCGCCACCAGAGAAGCCGCCGAGCTCTTCGCTGGACGAGTCGTTTTCCTTTGGGGACGCGTCGGCTGGCGCGGAAGACGATGAAGAAGACGAGGACGACTGCCGCAAACCGTTCCTCCAGCTCTATATCTTCTTGTGTTGCGTGTGCTCCTTGCTCCTGGGCCTCGCCCAGGCCTGCTTTGAGCGCTATTTCTCGATCAGCTCGCTCATGTGCGTCGTGTGCACGCTGGTCCCGGCCGTGCTTCTTTTCCTTTCCATGTGGCAAGGCCGCAGCTGCCGTCCGGGCCTCTCGCCGCTCGAGCGGCGCCGACGCCAGGCCCGTTTGGCCGTGGGCCTGCTCCTCTACTGCGGCGTCCTCGACGGGGTCTACTCGACGTGTGTGCTGACCGACAGCAGCGAGCGCGACCTCTACGCGTGGTTCGTCACCATCCCGCTGCTCTTCCTCTACGTTCGCGGCTTCCGGGCCTGCATCGTAGCCCTCGTTTTCATCTGCGTCCAGACGACGATCCTTCGCTACGTGCGGAAACACTTTGACTTAACGACCCTCCTCCCGCCCACCGCCGTCCGTCATACCCTGGCCGGTATTCGTCTCTTCTTCGCCTTGTTGTAGAACACATCACGTGTGGTGTGCATTGACATGTCCGCGTTTTTTGTCGACATAGGAGAGTCGTTCTGCGATTGCTGGTTGTTCCTTTTGATCATCAGCCTCTCGACTTGTCACCACCATGCGTGCGCCCGAGCCGTGGACCGACTGCGAACAACCCTCCGCGAGAAGAACGCGACCAACGCCGAGCTGCGCCGCGCCACACAGGCCAAGTCCGAGTTCCTCGCCAACATGAGCCACGGTACGCCTCCCTCCTACATCGCAGGCCCGCATGCCGAGTTGTTGGTCTCAAGCCGGTCGTGGCCAACGCAGAGCTGCGCACGCCGATGCACGGCATCATCGCCATGAGCCAGGAGCTGCAGGACATGATCTCGCCCGGCTCCAAAGCGCGCCAAGCGTTGTCCATCATTTCCGGTACGTGTCCCTTGCTTGTGCTGCGGCTAGAGATGGGCCAGATGTCCTCACCTTTGTCGTGGAAACACACGACAGACTGCGGGGAGCACCTGCTGTCGCTGGTGAGCGACATCCTCGACTTTGAGCGCATCGAGTCCAACCAGCTCCAGCTCGAGGCCATCCCCTTCTCCATCGTCGACGAGACCCAGCGGACCGTCCACCTGCTCCAGATCACGGCCGACAAGAAGCGCCAGGCGCTGGCGCTCAAGCTGGCCGTGGCGCATGCGATGCACATCGGCGACCCGCTGCGGTACCGGCAGGTGATCTTCAACCTGCTGTCCAACGCGCTCAAGTTCACGCCAGAGGGCGGGTCCGTGACGGTGACCGTGCGCAACGACGACCAGGACCACCCCGACGAGATCTTGGCTGCCGTCGCCGACACCGGTACTTGCGTCGGTCGATGCTTCATGTTCCCTCTTGCGGGGCTCTAACCTGGCATGGCGTCTCCGCAGGCATCGGCATTAGCCCCGAGAACCGCCAGCTGCTCTTCTCGGTACGGTCATCTCCCTCAAGCCCTGATCGTGAAGCTCGAGGGCTCACCTCTGCTGGTGGTCGAACAGCCGTTTTCGCAGCTGGACACGTCGATCTGCCGCCGGTTCGGAGGGTCGGGCCTGGGGCTGGCCATCAGCCAGCGGCTGTGCCAGGCCATGGGCGGGAGCATCGAGTGCGAGAGCGAGCCCGGCCGCGGCTCCACCTTCACGTACGTCGCATCCGCCATCGCCTTTTGCGGCGCGTACTTGAACCCTCGCGGTCGGTTGACATCGGCCGTTCGACATCAACAACAGGTGTCGATTCCACCTGCCGGTCGCACCTGAGCCGCGCAAGGGCGGCGCCACGGCCCAGACCCGGCCATTGCTTACGCCACCCGAGCCGAGCCCTGCGCAGTGTCCCGTCAAAGACCCCGTTGTGGCTGGCAAAGCCGACGAAGGAGCCAAAGACGAGAAACCGGCGCCAGCATCATCGACGCCCTCGGCAGTGGTGACGTCGACATCAATATCAAGAGAACAGCAACAACAGAAGCAGTTTCCTGGACTCAAGGTTCTGCTGGTGGAAGACAACTTAATCAACCAAAAGGTGGGCAAGCGCATGCTCACCACGCTCGGTTGTTCTGTCACGGTTTGTTGCCCCCCCCCCACAAGAACGAGAGGATTTGACGTACCGAGTAGTGCTGACCCCCCGAGCCGCGGCAGATTGCAAACAACGGGGAGGAGTGCCTGAATATGTTGGGCGAGGACCTCGCTGGATTCGACCTCGTCCTCATGGATTGCCAGATGCCAGGTTCGCGCCTTTCCCCGCAGCCGGCCGCAGGCGGTCACTGGCCGGCTGGCTGACGCACAAGTGCGCGGTTAAGTGATGGATGGGTTTCAGGCCACGCAACACATTCGAGCCCGCGAGCAGGAGAAGCGAACCGGCTCCACAGGTGACTCGCGACGGCCGCTGCCCATCGTGGCCCTCACCGCGTCCGCCACCAAGGTAGGTCGATTGGTCGATTGTCCGCAATGAGAAGACGTTGCTCTTGCTAAAGGTGCCTCGATCAACAACTGTGCAGGAATACGAGAAGCGATGTCTCGAGGTGGGCATGTCGGACGTCTTGTTCAAGCCTCTGCGACGCGAGGCCCTCGCTGCCGCGCTCGACAAGTGGAAACAATCACAACTGCAGTTGCCTGAGCCGCGGACCACCAGCACAAGCCAGCCCGCGTAGCGCCGCGCTCATGGGACCAGGTGTGGTGTGCGAACAGCACTGTTCCTGCCGGAGAAAAATGTGCCATTTCTTCCGCAGAATCTTTTTCCTTTTCGTTTCTCTTCCAGCTTTTCTTCGCCTCTTTCGTTGTTCAAAACGCGTGCAACTTGAACTGGTTCAAGGGCAGGAAGAACCCAGCCTGTGGACGGGACAGCAAGTCAAGGCAAAACTTACAGAAAAATCGGGTGACGCACTGGTCGAGTTCGACGAAGCTGTGAACTCGTTTCTCACCTCGCGAACGCTTCGGACACGCGAGGCGGGACGGCATGAACGAGGGCCCCTGCACAAGTACGGCCACACGTTCAGTGCGCTCAGCGCGATGCAAAGCCACGAGTCAGCAGCGAGCAACAACGAACGAGAGCAGCTTGACAAGAGCAAAAAGCACTGTACAGCGGAACATCCCGCTCCACCCCAAGTCACGACCTACCACCGGCACGACTCTGCCACCATGGTGCTCGAGGATCCCCGCAGGCGTGGCGACCGGGCGCGACACACCATGGAGGTGGACACCACAGTGACCACCTCCACCAGCGATAGCGGCACCACAACGACTACGAGACACACCACCACAACCACGAGTGAAGAAGTGGAACATTTGTCGGATAAAAAGAACGGCCACAGGATCAAGCGTCGGACGAGCAAGAAGGTGATTGAAGAAGAAGAGGAGGAGGAGACGTGCTCGACAAACGAAAAGGAGAAGATTGCCACCTTGAGCGAGGATGAAGAAGAGGAGGGGCGGTGGGTCGTGGACGATATCGACGAGCTGGCCGACCTGTTCGAGCGGCGAGAGCCACTCGGACGCCGGCGCGTGCGCGGCATCTGCGGCCGCGTCACCAAGGGCCGCACCCCAGAGGACTTCACGCTCCTCAGCGATGAACCCAACAAACGGTACGATCCACGGTTGCGTGCAAAATAGCGCAGTCGCCCTGGGCAGCAGCCCGACCACGGTTTGAATTGAGCCCAACGAGTTCCAATCGTGTGCTCTTTTGCTTCTTAGGCTGTCCTGGGTGGTGGGTCCCGACGGGCTCGAGCGCTTGTGCGGCAAGAGCCCACGCGAGATCATGCGGGCCATTGGCAAGGACACCCCCTGGCTTCGGCGCACCCTTGACGGTACTCGCACGCACAACAGAAGCCTTCATGTTGCCCCTTGTTTGTTGTTGTTTTTCACCAACAACGCAAACGACCTTGTGGCTTCTCTTTAAAGAGGGCTACGAGTTCAAGCTGTGCCTGTTCCCGGAGGTGCAGGCCAAACAGGCCACATGGGACGGCGTGTTCCACCTCATCCGCGAGGTCTTCCCCGAGGCCTGGCCCAAAGTGGAGCCTCACACGAGCGTACGCATGCCCCCTTCTGCCCGATCGGATCACGATCGGGAAGTTGATCACCCCGACACCGCAGGTGCTGCCAAAGAAGACGCTGGAGGAAGTGCAGGAGGCGTTCGAGGAGTTTGACATCTACGCCTCGTTTCTGGAAGGCCGGGAGCATCACCACTACATGACCTTGGAGCGGTTCGATCGCCTCTCTTTGGTCGCGTGCGCGCCAGCCCAGGGCCTGGCCTGACTCAACTCTTGTCACAACATCAGCTACTTGGAGTCGAGCGGCACGCTGGGCCACACGCGGGCGTTCCTCTATCACGAGCTCGGCCTCACTCACCTCTTCTATGGCGACGGATTCACGCGCACGGAGGACGGCCGAGTCGGTATGTACCTCGCCGGACGATCTTATCTTCTTGAACTTTGTCCTTGACTCCTTCCCTTTCATTCTCTGATGCGCAGGGTTACGCGAGTATCTGGTGCCCAACCGCCCGTTGTCCTCGTTCTCCAAGCACCGCATCGTGGACCTGCCCCTCGACATCGCCGAGCTCCCGCCGGAGGACGTCATCCCCGACCCATGATGCCGACGGCCGCCGCGGCCACCAAACAGTGCTGACGGTGGCCTTGGACCGGTCTTGTTTGTCCCTTTTCGACAAAACGTTGTTTATGATCATCGAGTCCCCACCATCCCCGCGGCGAACACAACGAGCTCTCTGCCCTTTTTCTCGAGACCATTAACCCCTTTGGGGCGGGTTGGGGCTTCTCTTCCACTGTGCTGAACCGTCGGAACCGCGGAAGACGAGACGTCAGCTGAGTTGGACAAGACGTCGGCTGGGGAGAACCACCACTATTTTCGCCGCTGTTTGGTCGAAGGGGCAGTCAGACCCAATGAGGTGCCTCTTGTTTTTCTATTTCCCATGTGCTTTACCATAACAAGCCGGATCTTCGTCTCCATGGTGAGACCGCCATGTAGACCTATGAGAAACCACAACACGGCGCAACTGAGCGACGCAGACCTTTCTGAGGGCGTTGGTCATGGCTTGCCGAACAGGGGGGCCCTTGGCACTTTATTCTCTTGCCTGCTCACCAGCCAATGCGCTCCTCCAGCGTGTTGCTTCCTGTCTCCTCCTGCTCGCTCACCTCTTCCCTTAGCTTGAGTCTGCGCCAGGGGGCCGCTTCCTTAATCGGCTCCCTCCAGCCCGAGAAGTTGGTGGAGGAGAAGAGGGACAACTTCCCCTACGTTGACCCGAGCAGGACGAAGCCCTCGCCCTCTTCCGCCACGCTCGGGCTCGCGGCAGGCGAGATGGCGCGCTGTCGCCTCGAAGCCGACTGCGGGGCGCCCTTCTTCCAGCTCTACGTCCTCATCACGCTCCTCGGCGCCGCAGGGTTCTCCATCGTCCAGTTCTACTTTGATCGTCGGCTGTCGTTTAACTGCCTCTCCTCCACGTCGATGGCACTCGCGGCCGGCACGCTGCTCTGCATGACCCTGCGAAGGCCCTCGGGCCCGACGAGCCGGGCCAGTACGAGCATCACCGTGAGCCTCTTCATCTACTGCGGCGTGCTCGATGTCGTCCTCTCGGTCTGCGTGCTGACCGACCTAGAGGAGCGCGACATCTACCACTGGTTCATGACCATCCCGCTGCTGTTCCTCTACGCCCAGGGTGTGCGCCCCTGCGTGGTGGCCCTCGTCGCCGTGGCCGTCCAGACGACGGCCCTGCGCTTGCTGCGCGAGGCCTACGACTTCTCTGGCCTGTTGCCCCCGCCGGCCATCCGCCACACGACGCTGGGCGCGAGCTTCTGCGACTGCTGGCTCTTGGTCCAGGTCATCACCCTCGCCGCGTGCCACCACCACGCGCGAGTCCACGCCACGTCCCGGCTTGAGGCCGCCCTGCACGAGAAGGACGCCATCAACCACGAGCTCAGGCGCGCCACGCAGGCCAAGTCTGACTTTCTGGCAAACATGAGCCACGGTACGTCCGAGTCTCAACCGCAACGCACAACAACGTCGGGCCATTCTCACCACAAGGTCTACTAGAGTTGAGGACGCCGATCCATGGGATCATTGCCATGAGCCGCGAGCTTCGCGACTTGGTCTTGCCGGGCTCGGCCGAGGCCACGGCCGCCGTGGGCCTCATCTCCGACTGTGCCGAGCACCTGCTGTCGCTGGTGAGCGACATCCTCGACTTTGAGCGCATCGAGTCCAACCAGCTCCAGCTCGAGGCCATCCCCTTCTCCATCGTCGCCGAGGCCAAGAAGGCCCTTCGGCTGCTCCAGCCCGCCGCCGGTATTGTGGTTCTCACGACTGCTTGCTGTGGTCTTGTGGACGGACACTCACCCCCCCACGTCGCGGACAGAAGCCAAGCACCTGAAGATGTCGCTTCAAGTGTCCGTCGCGCACCCGTGCCACCTGGGCGATCCCGCGAGGTGCGTCTGTCGTGTTTGGCCAAAGACGAACTCCGCCTCCTGACGTGTCGCCTCCGCATTCTGGCCGCTTTTTCATTGGCGCTTCCAGGTTCCGCCAGGTCCTTTGCTCGCACCTGTCCAACGCGGTCAAGTTCACGGGCGAGCATGGCTCGGTCAGCCTCGCCCTGCGCAGCGACGACCCGGACGACCCCGATGAGGTCGTCGCGGCCGTCACCGACAGCGGGATCGGCATCGAGGAGGAGCACCTTCGGCTGCTCTTTACGGTACCGCGCTCAGGCCTGTTTGAGTTCCTCATTCGTGGCACGGGGCCTCACCTGAGCCTGGTCGGCGCCGTGGCTTTTGTTCAGCCGTTTTCGCAGCTGGACACGTCAATCCGCCGCAAGTTTGGCGGGTCGGGCCTGGGGCTGGCCATCAGCCAGCGGCTGTGTCAGGCCATGGGCGGACGCATCGAGTGCGAGAGCGAGCCCGGCCGCGGCTCCACCTTCACGTATGTCTCCCAACTGAGCCTTCGTTCTTTGTCGAGAGCGTACGGCTGACCCCGATGGGACTTGTTCAGATGCCGCTTCCGCTTGCCCGTCGTCAAGCCGGCCGTGCCTGTCGTGGTTCAGCCAGCCGCGGCTGACGGCAACGTCAGGCAGGACAAGTTCGACGGTCTACGCGTGTTGCTGGTGGAGGACAACATCGTCAACCAGAAGGTGGGCAAGCGCATGCTCACCGCCCTTGGCTGCACCGTTTCTGTACGTGAGCATGCTCTCGGCTCGCCAACTCGCTTGCTTGTGCGCTGATCTGGTCGACGCGGGAGAACAGGTGGTCAACAACGGCGCCGAGTGCATCCGTGAGTTGAGCGACAACTGCGGCGAGGACGGTCTTCCGCGCTACGACGTCATCCTCATGGACTGCCAGATGCCAGGTACATGCCTCTTGTCCTGCGCGTTCGTTGTCTTCTGCTAACCCATCGATCTCGTGGCATGGACGAGCAGTGATGGACGGATTCGAAGCAACCAAGCACATCCGGACGGTCATGGGCCAGGCGCCCAACGGAAGCGCCTTCCAGGAGGTCCCCATCGTGGCGATCACGGCCTCTGCCACCAAGGAATACGCGAAGCGGTGCCTCGAGGTGGGCATGTCTGATGTCCTGTTCAAGCCCCTCAAGAGGGAAGATCTGGCCGCTGCCCTTCGTCGGTGGGTGTAGCCACGACCTGATGGCAATCCTTCGTGATGGTGTCTACAAAAAGTAAAACAATATTGAAATGATTAAAAATTAATTTGTTCTTTTATTTCTTTCTGTTTCGTGGTTGCCGGACGACACGAGGTGAGGACCGAGGCTAGTGCAGTTAGGAATCTAATTGAGGCAGACTTTTCACCTCCCTGCTTTGTTGTGCAGTGGTGGTTCGTCAGAAATGGGTTTGAAATCGTGGTCAGTGACGTGCATCGAATTCGAAGAGGGCGATCTGTTCTCGTTCGTGGTGGCGTTCTCGCAGCTGGCACCCGTATTTGTGTGCATCGCCCTCGCGACCCTATGCGCCTTCCAGCGTGACCTCCGGGTGGCGGTCTTCTTCGTGGGCCAGCTCTTCGACGCTGCCTTCAACCAGGTCCTCAAGCGCATCATCAAACAGCCGCGCCCGCATGGCACGGGAGCCGCGTCGCTGAGGACGGACTACGGAATGCCCTCCAACCACTCTGAGTTCATCCTCTTCTTCACCACCTACGTCACCCTCATCGTCCTCTTCCGGTGCGTCGTTGCGCTGTGCCACGCGCGCTTATGTTCATCAACCCGCACTGGACTGACACCACATGCTTCTCTCGCTCCGCCCGCGCACCAGATGCAAGTTCCAGCACCGGTTCTGGAAGGTCCCGCTCATCGGTGGTCTCGGCCTGCTCGCGCTCGTCGTGGCGTACTCCAGGTTGATGTCTATTGCTCCCATTGCTGTTATCTCTGCGCTCTGTGGCTCATCATTTGTTTGTTTGTTTGTCTTGGTGCACCAGATTGCTGTTCGTCCACCACACGCTTGAGCAAGTGGTCGTCGGTGCGATCGTGGGCTTCTTCATGGCCATCGTGTGGTACGTGCTGGGCGTGTTCAGACATGCTGGAGTTGTTTGCGCCGGCCACTGTGTCACACTGCGTGATGTTGATGGCTGGTGTGCAGGTTCGCGCTGGACACCTACGTGTTTGGACCTCACGTGTACCCCACCATCGAGAACTGGTCGGTGGCCCAGTACTTCTACGTCAAGGACTCGCTCCAGGTCGACAACCTGCTCAAGTGGGAGTGGGAGGAGTGCCGCAAGCGCCGCCGCGGCACGGAGCACTCGACAGCGAAAAAGGCCAGCAGAGGGCTGGCCACCATAGCTAAAGAGAAAAAGAAGAGCAAGGAGCAGTGATTGTGCGTGCACCAGCAGTGTCGGTCGGGTTCGTTTCGTTTTGTGAAACGCTTCACGTCGGGCCAACCACGGGCCAGAGAGCAGAAAACACAAAGAAAATAAAACATCTACCGAACAAGATGCAGCAACAAGACGAAGAGGAAGATTTCATGCTTAGCGACGAGACCCTTGTGGCCTCCCCACTCACCTCTACAAGCCCCACCCCTACAAGCCCTGCCACCAAGATGGTAGCGAGCAAATTCGTAAAACGACGACACGCGCTTGTATCAATCATCTCATCCCTCTGGAATCAAGAAGCCTTCTCGGATGTCACCGTTGTTGTCGGCCAGGAGCGATTCAAATGCCACAAAGCCATTCTGGCTGGGTGGAGCCGCGTCTTCCACGCCATGTTCACGTCGGGCATGACCGAAGCCCAACGCAACGAAGTCAACATCACGGTCACCAAAGAAGACGAGGTACCTTCTCGTGCTGGCTGCCAGCACCTCAAGCACAGCGCGAGCTCATTGCTGCTCTGTTGTTCCTCAGCATGCTGAGAAGGCTTCTGCTGGTTGTGGTGCTGCTACACGTTGGCCAGGTCATGTGCTGGCGGGATATCCTCAAGTTTATGTACACTTCGCGTCTGGAGCTGACAAGCGGCAACATCTTCACTGTGCTGGAGATCGCCAACCTCTACGAGATAAAGGAGCTCATCACCTTCATCGGTAACGAAATCGACCCCACGACCTGCTGCTTCTTCCTCGAGAAGGCCCAGGTGCATTTGATTGATACCCTCATCGCATGCAGGCTCGCCTGCCCTTGGTCCTGACCACCAACCTCTTGATCTTCCTCCTTGTCTCCTGCAGATGTTGCAAATGCACGACCTGGAGGAGCGGAGCCGGCTCATGTGCCTGCTCCAGTTCAACAAGGTGGCCTACACCGAGGGCTTCATGCACCTGCCCTATGGCCTCGTCCGGACGTTGATCGAAAGCGAGGAGCTTTCAGGTAATTCTTCACGCTCGCTCGTGCACGAGATTGGCTGCTTCTGCTGCTGCTGACACGTGCGCGCAGGCGACGAACTGACCGTGTTCGAGGCGCTGTGCCGGTGGATCAAGTTTGACATCGCGGAACGAAAGCAGTACTTTCAGGACTTGGTCTCCCTGATCCGTTTCCCTCTCTTCTCGCCCAAGGCTTTGGCCAGCCTCAAGAGCAAGGTCCGCTTCTCCGCCCTTTGTCCGATCTGCTGAATGGAGCTCATCTCACGCTGGTGCTCTTTGGGCGGACAGAACGAGCCTCTCCTTAACGAGGCCAACGTCAGCCACATCTTTGACAATCTCCTGTTCGAAGCCCTTCTCTACAACGCCGATCCCAATGTACAATCTCCTCGATATGCACGACTTTAGTGCAGCCCGCTGCTGACAGTCTTGTCGTTGTCTTTATCTTCCAGAGCATTCCAGAGTCACAGCGCGAGAACAACCCGCGATTCCGACGGCGAAACAAGCTCACGCTCACCTTCGTCTGCACTTCGTCCACCGAGTGCCATGTGATAAAACGGTATGGAATGTACATTTTATTCGATGTAAATGATACCCACTCACCAAACGTGCTAAACAGGTCGGGCATCTATCGGATCAAGGCCCTAGGCGCCAAGGCTGCGGACGGCAACGAGAAGAAAGGAGGCCGGGGCGCGATCGTTTCGGCCTCGTTTAAGCTTAACAAGGCCGACGTGCTCTACATTTTGGTCGGCGGCATGGTACCGCCGCCCTCGACCGACCTTGTAACCCTCTCAACGCGCGTGCTGACCGACATCATGACTGTTGTTGCCATTGCTCGATTTTACAGTCCAAGTGCCGGAGCCCTGACTCGGGAGGCGGCGGAGGCTCCTTCGTGGCGATCGGGATTGACAAGGAACCGCTCCTTGTGGCCGGCGGGGGCGGTGGCACGCGCGGCCAGAGCGGCGACTCGGACGGCTGTGATGCCAGCCTCGAAGAGGCCGGTATGGATCCCCTTCTCACCATCTTCATCATCTCCACCACCATCGCCAGCAATGATTAATGTGGACTTGCTCTCGCCTCAGGTTCCGCCGGAGTGGGGCGATACCACGCACCGGGCGGCCAGCGCGGTAGCTGTGGCGACACGGTGGGCAACAGGTACGTGAACAACAGGTTTCTCGGGTTGGCGCCTCACTGCGCTCATCATCACCATCACCATCACCATCACCCTGGGAGCGCAGCTATGGAGGCGGTGGAGGCGGCTTCTTCTCGAGCGGGTCGGGCAAGTCGTTTCTCGACGGCGGCGCGGGTGGCGACTGTGGCGGCTTTGGCGGCGGCGGGGGCGTGGGCAACAAGGGCGGCGGAGGCGGTGGCGGCTACTCGGGCGGTGGAGGCGGCCAGGGCGGTGGAGGTGGGGGCAGCTTCGTGCGCGGCGATGGCTTCGACGTCAAGAAGCGCCTCGGGAACGACACGCACGGCTTGGTCACCATCAGGTTCCTGGGCTACTGACCAACAACAACAACGACGGCGCGAGTGCTGGATGCGGCCGAATGGCGCGAGAGCAAGATGAATAAGTTTCGCTTTTTCGCTTTTGAAAATATAAATAAATTGAAAAGATAAAACAACAACAAATCAAACGAATAAATGAGCCATCGAGGGGGCGGACACAGGAATCGTTCTGGAGGAGGCGGAGGTGGCGGAGGTGGCGGCAGGAAGAAGAATGAAGTGTGCAAGTTCTGGGCCAGTGGCTCTTGCAAGAAGGGCAACAACTGCGACTTCCAGCATCCCGCCAATTCCAATCCCTTTAGCGTGTTGGGCGGCGGAGGCGGCGGCGCTCGACAAGGAGGCGGAGGAGGTGGAGGCGGAGGAGGCGGCCGTGGAGGACAAGGAGGTGGCGGAGGAGGTGGCGGAGGAGGCGGCGCAGGAGGAGTCACAAAGGCCCAAATCATCAAGACTATCGAAGAAGACTTCAAGCAGCTTCCTATTTGGCCTTTCAGCGCCTACGCGTATGACAAGGGGGTGCCCACCAGCATGCCAGGCGACCTCTCCTTCGAGGAGCTTCGCCTGCAGTCTTACCAGGATCTCAAGCAGCACGGCAACTACAACGCCACCGTGCGTGCTCTGTCCCCCCCCCCTCTCTTCTTCTCTCCAAGTAAGCTTGCTTCATGCCAAGCGTTACTGGCTGACTGACTTGGCTGCGCGTGTAGAATCAAATGGTTCAGCAGATGCACAACGAGTACAACGAGCGACGACGACGGCTGTTGCAGGACCCCTTTTGCTTCAGCGGCGGCAACCAGCACGAAACCATGACGATGAGCGTCGGCGGCGCTCCTCCGCCCTCAAGCTCCATCTTTGGCGCGCAGTCGTCCACCTTTGGCGGCGCTCCATCAGGCGGTGGCTTTGCGGCGATGCTGTCTGGCGGTACGACTCTTGCTTTGTGTTTGGCCCACATCACACCCGGGCAGCAGCAGTAGCATAACGTGCTGACCTCTGGGCTTATGACAGGCGCGCCGGCATCTAGCGGTCTCTTTGGCGCCACGACTGCGGCGCCAGCGGCATCCAGCGGAGGTCTCTTTGGCGGGGGTGGTGCGGCCACCGGCGCCGCTGGCACCGGCTTCTCTGGTCTGCTCTCTGGCGCCGGTGGAGGCGCTGGCACCGGCTTTGCTGGCGCTGGCGGGGCTGGTGGCTTTGCTGGTCTATTGTCCAATCCTTCGACGGCTGGCGTACGGTCCCATGCCGACAAGATCCGTGTTGTCTCAAACCATTTTTTCGGCCTCCTCACACCGCAACACGCGTGTCGGTGCCACCCGTGCAGGGCAGCGCTGCGTCGACCCCGATCTTTGGTGGTGGCGGAGCGACCCAGACGACTTCCGGCTTCTCGGGCCTTTTCGGCGGCAGCGCCGCAGGAGGAGCGCAACAAGCCCCCGCTGGAGGCATCTTTGCCAGCGCAGCAGGACCAACCGCGGGAGGTGGCCTCTTTGGTGGTCCGCCCGGTGGTGGCGCTGCTGCTGGTAGCGGATCTGGCGGCCTCTTTGGCCAAGGCACGACAGGTGGCGGTGGTGCACCAAGTGGTCTCTTTAGCGCTGCGGGTGCCGTAGGGGCAGCCGGAGGGCTCTTTGGGACCTCTGCTACAACAACACCACCAGCGAGCAGCGGCGGAGGTCTCTTTGGCGGGCCACCACCGGCGACGAGCGCAGGAGCGGCTGCCTCGTCTTCGGCCTTGTTTGGCGGCAGTGCGCCCGCCATAGCAGCCGGGCCGACAGCACCCGCCGCCCCGCAGGACGACCTGGCGGCCTTCCAGGCGCCGCAGTTCACTCCCGGCCACATCCCCGAAAGCCCTCCTCCCTCTTCGCTGTGCTATTGATCCCCTCGGCACGTGCCTCCCAACAGGGAGTGTCGACACACTCGATCTAAAATATTTCAAACATCCTTTGTTGTTTAACTTCACAACTGCGTAACATTCTTGGGAAGATGCCAGTGAATAAACTGATAGAAAACAGTTGTGGTCGGCGGAGGTTAGCGCGGAGACAACTGACGGGCACGAGCCCGCGTGTCAAATCAGCAACGGGGAAGCATCAACGACGAGCTCTGTGCGGCGGCAAACCAGTAACGTGAGAGGTGCAAGAAAAGGACCCAAAGGCAAAAAAGAAGACGTGCATCGGCTCACACGCGCACGCGGGACGAGGGAAGCGCCTCTAAGAGCAAGAGACTTGGTGGCTCTGGCTGGCGCTGCCTTGGGGAAAGGAAGGAACTCCTTTCGCGCTGCTGCCCCTACCCCCTGATCATCACCAGGTGCACCCGCTTCCCCTTGGGCGTTGGAAAAAGATTTCTTCCATGTCAGCGCAAAATCAGAGCAGGATGCATCGGGCGCGTCCCTGTCATTGTTTAGGCTTTTAGCGTGCTTGCTGGAGTCGGCATTGTCATCCCTTTTCATGTGAGCCCACCGCGGTTTTGTGTTCCACTCGCCACACTCACCTCTTTTGTGTGTGCTGTTTGGTTTTTCAACTTAAGGCTGAGGTGCAACGCGGCACACCATCGAACCTACGCGTGGCGGGCCGTGTCCTCTCGTGAGGCCCTCAAGCATCGCCTTTGTGGTGCGCGCAGTTGATGATGGATCTCAGCCCCATTCTTCCGCTGCAGATGATGGATTATTGATCTTTATTTTTTTTTGGATGGAACCGGTCAGACGAATGGAAGGTCGGCCAGCCTCCAGACAGCTGGAGCGCCACCACGAACCCCAATCAATAACAGAAGTCACCAAAGCATCGAGGTTGGTCCCATCTTTTACAAATCATTTTTTAAAAAAAGAAAAACAAACTCACTACCGGCACACAACGGGATGGATAACTTGGCGTGGCAGGAACGTGCCGTTTTTCGATGTCGGTAGCTACGGTGTGGTGGAGATCCTGTACGAGAGCCAAAGAACGCGCATCTTCCGCGCCGTGAAGGGCGGCCAGCGGTTCGTGATCAAGGCCCTCGCCAGCGATGTGCCCACCGTCGGCGAGCTTCGCAAGGTGCGGCAGGAGTACGCCGTGCTCAAGGACCTCAACATCGAGGGCGTGGTCAAGGCCGTCCAGGTCGAGAGCTTTGGCAGTGGCCTCGCCCTCGTCCTCGAGGACTTTGATGGCATCACCCTCCGCGAGGTGCTGCTCCAGCGGCGGATGAAGGTGGCCGAGCTGCTGCGCGTCGGCATCGAGCTTACGCGCATCTTGGGCGAGCTTCACAAGCGGGGCGTCGTCCACAAGGACGTCAAGCCGGACAACATCCTCTACAACGAACGCACAGGCCGGCTCCAGCTCATCGACTTTGGCATCTCTACACGGTCGGGGCTCGTCGACGAACGCCCCGCCCGCAACTCGCCTCGCTCGCCGGCCACTCGGCCCGGCGCCAGAGAGCGGGTCAAGGAGCTCGAGGGCACCTTTGCCTACATGTCGCCTGAGCAGACTGGCCGCATGAACCGCGCTGTCGACTATCGCACTGGTTCGTTTCTATTTTTAATCTATATACTTTTATTCTTTTTTTAAAAAAATACTTTATGTATTTTATGTATAACAACGTTATGTATGTATTGCTTCTACATGTTTTATCTACATAGACTTCTACTCGCTTGGTGTAACGCTGTTCGAGCTGTTAACGCGCCAGCAGCCGTTTGTGGCCACCGACCCAATCGCCTACATCCACTACCACATGGCCAAGCCGCCGCCCAATCCGGTCGACATCATCATGACCCATGAGGGCCTCGACGCCGAGCTTCCGCCGCAGGGCCTGTGCAACGTCATCAACAAGCTGCTGGCCAAGAGCCCCGAGGAGCGCTATCACAGCGACGACGGCCTGCTGGTCGACCTGCGCTACCTGGACTCGCGGTTCATCCTCGCGCAGGCCGGATCGCACACGGCCACGCGCGAACTGCGCGAATTTCAGGCCGGAGAGATGGACAAGCGCAGCCGCCTGGTGCTGTCGTCCAGGCTCTATGGGCGCGATGCCGAGGTCGAGCGCTTGGTCCAGGCCTACAAGCGCGTCGAGACGGGCGGAACTATAGAGGCAGTCATGGTCCGCGGCTACAGCGGCATCGGCAAGTCGTCGATCATCAACGAGGTGCACAAGGCCATGGCCGCCGTCCCCGCCGACGCGGCCCCGGTCGTCATCGATGAATCCGCGCGAGACCACAAGGGGAACTTCATCACGTGGAAGTTTGACCAGCTGTGCAAGAGCACGGCCAGCGTGGCGCAGGCCTTCAACGACCTCATCGAGCAGATTCTGAGCGAAGGCCACGAGGCCGTAGGCCTGTGGGCCGAACGGATCCGGACGGCCGTCGGAGCCAACGGCCAGCTGCTGATCGAGCTGCTGCCGGAGCTGCAGCTGGTCATTGGGCCGCAGCCGCCCGTGGCCGAGCTGGGTCCGGGCGAGGCCCAGAACCGCTTCAACCGCACCTTCCAGCAGTTTGTCCGCGTCTTCTGCACGGCCGACGCCGGGCCGCTGGTGATGTTCGTGGACGACCTGCAGTGGGCCGACGTGGCGTCGCTCAAGCTGCTCGAGCTGATCGCGTCCGACCCCGAGCTGCGGCACTTCATGCTCATCGGCGCCTACCGCGACAACGAGGTCGACGCCACCCACCCGCTCCGCGCCACCTTGCGCGAGCTCGCGGCCAACGGCGCGCGCATGACCGACATCGAGGTGAAGCCGCTGGAGCGGGAGCACGTGATGGCGCTGGTGGAGGACACGCTGCGGTGCGGGCGCGAGCGGGCAAGCGGGATGGCGAGTCTGCTGGAGGAGAAGACGAGCGGGAATCCGTTCTTCATCAACCAGCTCCTGCGGTCCTTTTACGCCGACGGCCTCCTCCACTTCACCTTCACCGGCACCTTCACCTCGGCATCGTCGTCGTCGTCGCTGCCTCATCTCTCCACGTCGTCGCCGCTGCGAGTGGCCGACGAGGAGGGCGGCCGGTGGGAATGGGACATCGACCACCTACGGCGGGCGGTGGCCGTGACGGAGAACGTGGTCGACCTGATGGTCCAGCAGATCCAGCGTCTGAGCCCGCAGGCCCAGCAGGTCCTGCAGCTCGCGGCGGCCGTGGGCGACAAGTTCTCGCTCGACACGCTGGCCGTCGTCTCGGCCACCACTCCGGCCGACGTCTTGGAGGAGCTCTATGAGCCGCTGCAGGCCGGCTTCGTACTGCCTCTCGCCTGCCAGCGCCTGGCCGTCGATGGCGATGACGATGACGGCAAGAGCGACAACGAAAACGACCCTCAGCTCGGCGCCGAGGACAACACTGATGATTGCATGAAAAGAGCCAACCCAAAGTCGGCAAGCAAGCCCGGCGGGGCGCTGATGTACCGCTTCCTGCACGACCGCGTGCAGCAGGCGGCCTACCTCATGATCCCCGCGCACCAGCGGCCGGCCATGCACCTCCGCATCGGCCGCCGGCTGCTGGCCGACCTCGGCGGCGACGAAGCCCGCATCGATGAGGAGCTCTTCGTGCTGGTCAATCAGATCAACATCGGCTTGGACCTCCTCCTGGCTGCCGACGGCGACGACCCCGCGGCCAACGCCGCCGAGCGGCAAGTGGTGGCGCGGCTCAACTTTGCCGCGGGCAAGAAGGCCCGCGCCGCGATGGCCTACCAGGCCGCCGTCAAGTACCTCGACCTCGCCATCCGCCTCCTCGGCGCCACCGTCGACACCGACGGCGAAAACGATGTCGACGACAACGAGGCCGAGTGCTGGCAGGCGGAGCGACGAACGCTGACGATGGAGGTGTTCCTCGAGGCCACCGTGGCGCAGTTCCTCAACACGGACTTTGGCAAGGCCGAGCAGCTGTGCCGCACGATGCTGCGGCACGCGGCGACGCCCGTCGAGAAGGTGGCCGTGTTCGAGATCCAGATGCAGTTCCACATCCAGCAGCACCAGATGCGGCCGGCGCTGAACATCGGCCTTGCGGCGCTGGACATGCTT
>NAVB01000170.1:0-12978 GCA_002179805.1 Acanthamoeba lenticulata | reverse complement strand
GCGTGTCGTACCCCCAGAGGCATGTGCGGAATGTCAGGAATGGCAGTCAGCTGCGTGAAGTGGGCCGCGAGTGGCGTGTAGAGCGCCTCGTCCTCCACCACCAGCGCCAGCGCGGGCACCTCACCCTGCGTGTGTGCGTGTGTGTGTGTGTGTGCGTCAGCCTAACGCACGACACACGCGCGCGCGTGTGCGTGTTTGCGTACAGAGACGGCGGTCCGGACGTGCGCGGCGGCCTCCTCGACGTGCTCGAACACGCCCTGCGAGACCGGGCGGGCCAGGTGGGGCGTCACCTGCTGCACGGTGTAGACCGACGTCGGGAGCGCATCGGCCTCGCGCTGCGGCCGGCCCGCGGCGGGCGGGTGGGCCGCCAGCAGGGCCTCGACGGCGCGTCCGACGTGGGCCTTGGGCAGCACGGACGTCTGGTTGTGGAAGTTGGCCGGCTGGGCGAGGCCCACCACGCCGAGCCCGTTGGAGCGCGCCGCGTAGACGAGGCCCAACGAGGCGGTGCCGACGAGCTGGCAGCCGAGCTGGCGGGCGATGGCGGCCTCGGCCTCGCTCGGGAGCGACGGGCCCTGGAAGGCCATGTAGGTGGCCTCGCTGGTGGTGACGCCCTGGGCCTCAAAGGCCTTGGCCGCCGCAGCGCGTAGTCTAAAATGAACGAAAAGTCAGTGACATGTCAAGGAAAAGTCAGTGACTACGCAGACTGCGTACGGCTGGGCGTGGAACAGCGAGAGGGCGTGGAGAGGCTGGAAGGGCTTGTTGTGGGTCCACGGGTGGATCGTCGTGAAGTCCAGCGCGTCGGTCAGCACAGCCACGTTGCCCACCTTCGGGGCCTCGTCGCCGCCGCGTCGCTCTACAAGCAATGCCACGTCAGCATCGGTCATGGCCACATCAGAGAGGAGCGCCGTACCCGCGAGGAAGGTGTGGACGAGGGTGGCCACGCCCAGCACGCGGAGGAGGCGCGCCACAAAGACGGCCTCCTCGCACGACAGCCCCTCGAGCACGTTCTTGTGCAGCACCGCCAGGCGCGGCCCGCCCGCCGTCAGCGCGCCCACCACAAGCTCGCCCCGTCGCGCTGCATTCCACGCATTCCATGCATCCCACGTCAGACGACTCGCGCGCGTGAAGTCGAGGGCGGGGGACGACGGGCCACACGCGTACATGAGGGGCTGATGGACGGGAAGTGCGGGATGTCGCGGTAGGCGATGGTCCGCGCGTCGTGCAGGCGCTTGACCAGGCCCGCCCCGTGGCTCGGCGCCAGGTAGAGCGCGACGTCGGCCAGCGCGCCGTTTGCGCCCGCGCCTGTACACGCGCACGCGCGGGTGAGCGACACACACGCGCGCGTGTGAACGAGCACACGGACCGTGGGCGAGCACAAAGTCGGCGGCGGCGTTGATCTGCGCGCCGGTGGCGGGCGGGGCGATGGGCTGCGGCAGCGGCGCCGCGCGGGAGGCCGTCGGGTCCTCGTGGGCCGGCCGCAGGAAGCCCACGGCGTTGTAGGCCGCCTCAGGCTGGGGCTCGGGCTTGATGCCGCGAATAAACTCTTGCATAAAGTTGACAAAGCCCGGGCCCGCCACGTCCGCCACCATTTGGACCTGCAATTTTATTTTATTTATTTTAGAAAAATCAAATTAGAATTTTGACATTTCATTTGTAATTTAAAAATTCTTTTTTTGCAAAATAAAATAAAAATGGGTGGAGGCTCGTACGTGGGAGTGGGTGATGGTCTCGGCGGCCATGCCGGCGGCGAGGTTGGTGATGAGGGACATGGCGAACACCTCCATGCCCATGCTCCGCGCGGCCACGACCTCCGGGATGGTGCTCATCCCGAACGCGCTGACCCCTGCCACGACGTTCATCACGACGACGATGTTGAGGACGATGATGACTACAAGAATGACAAGAATGTAGGAGGTGTGAATGATGGCGATGGTAGTGGTGCGGGGCGGACCCATGGCGCGGCCGGAGAGGACCTCGGTCGGGGTCTCGTAGCACGGGCCGCAGACGCTGCAGTAGACGCCCTCCCACAGCTTGAGGTTGAGCTTCTCGGCCGTTCGGAGCGCCTTCTCCCTCAGCCGCGGGCTGTTTTCCCGCCAGAACCAGGGATGTCATCCAACCAATCGCGATGCGCTGCTGACGTCAGCTGGGCATCGGCCATACCTATAGACATTGGTCAGGTCCACCCGGCGCGCACCCAGACCGCGGTCCTCAAACGTTTCTGGTTGGCCACAATTTTATCTCAAATTAAATTCACATTTTTCAATAATTTAAAAAGGTTGCAATGGAACGAGAAAGATCATGGACGAACCGGCGAGTGGGCTGCGGTGGAATAGGTTGATGTGGTCGGTGATGACCATGAGGCAGCCGGGCACCATGCCCGCCCCGCAGCCGCCCGACGCGTTGGTGGCGATCAAGATGCGGCAGCCCAGGGCGTGCATCAACCGCGATGTGAAGGTCAACTGGTACATGGGTTTGCCCTCGTATCTGCCCATTTGTGGCGCGCGTGTCGTGTCGTGCGTATGCGTGTGTGCGTGTGTGCGTGTGCGTCAGCCATTGCGCCGGCGCAGATGTCTCGAAACGAGGCCGAGATCAATGTGTGTACGCGTGGGATCGCCCGGCCAAGCAGAAAATCTGCCCAAAAGACATTCCATAAATATTAAAATTTGAAATGAATATTGATAAACATTTAAAAATAGTAAAAGAAAAAAGGGGTTAGTGAGGGTTCAAGCAAAATGCGCTCCAACTCGCCCCGTAAGAAGCGGCGCGTACCCGGAGGCCGCCGATGGTGCCCGACGCCAGACGACCAAAGTGGCCCTGCAGCAAAGATTTTAACATATTTTTAAAAAAGAAGATAAAAATCACAGTAACACAATAAATAAAAGCAAAATTGTCATTTAATCACTGATAATTCTGCCGCAACGCCGTACGATCACGGTTGTCGTAGTGGGGCAGAACGAGAGGGAAAGAACGAGCAAGAGGAGAGGAGCGGGGGGGGAGGCACCTTGACGGTGGTGGTGGGCATGTGGGGGATCTCGGCGTAGGGCAGCTCCTTGCGGTCCTCGAGCTTGTCGATGAACCCGTTCAGGCCGCTGCCCAGCACGAGCGCCACTTCGGCCTCGCCCAGCACGCCGCGCACGAAGTCGGCCGCCTCGCGCACCTCTTCGGCAAACGTTTGCGTCTTTGGTGCCACAACACAAGATGCAAAGGAGAAGCCACGAGCACAACACAGCGGCACAGAAGCCGGAGAAGAAAATCGGGGCGTGAGTGTTTTATTTTGTTGCATCATTCAAGAACAATCAAGTTCAGCAAGCAAGTAGGGAGTGAGAGAGAGCTGCAAGTAAGTGGCAGGACGGAACAACACTTGGATTAATCAAAAAAAGATTTAAATGTTTTGAATTTGTAGAGAAAATGGACAACCAGACAACCGCAAACCAAAAAAATGCTTCACGTGAAAGCGTACATCATAAGGAGAGGAGACCGCTGAAGACTGCATTGTGTGTGTTATGGTGCCGAGTAGTTTAGCCAAAGATCGAAAATCGTTTGCAAGCTCAGCGCCGGCGAACCCGGAGTCAGTGGCCCTGATACTGTCAGTATGCGAGGAATGCCGTTCGTGGCGTGACCCCGATCCACCCCAATCGTGAGGCCAGAAGAATGTAGGACGTGTTGGGTGGTGATGGGTGTGCTGACTCTCCAAAGCACACCCACATCATCATACACATCACATCACCATGCAATTTGGCCAAACATTTGCTTACAATGGGCAGAAAGAGTTCTTTCTCAAGAGTGCAGAACCAAGTGCATGCAAGAACAATTTGGCTAAACAAATCTCTTCTAAGAGGGGAGGGCAAGTTTGGGGAATGCAGCAATTCAATCATCATCATCATCATCCTCTCCACCCCCCATTTTCTTTGGAGAAGGAGCAAATCTAGGTGTGGCTGGAAGGGGAGAACAAGGAAGCAAGTGGTTAATCACCATCATCAAAATCAAGCCCTAAACAACAATAAGAACAACGGCAGCAGCAGCAACAACATAGACATGTACACAAAGACACCCACCACTGGCCACTTCCTCTTCCTTCTCACAACCAAGACGATGATGATGACGACGGGAAGCAGGGAGGGAGAAGAGGAGGTTGTACCGACGTCCTTCTTCGTCCGAGGCTCGGCTACGACTGCTTGGCAGGGCCATGGTGCGCCGGCGGCGGAGCCGTCACCACCGTCGTCGTGTGGCTGTAGAAGCCCACCGGCTGGGGCGTCGAGTAGGCCGAGGCGTTGTAGGCCTGCTGCGTGGCCACCGCCCCGGCGCTCGTGCCTCCGTAGGGCTGGCTCGTGGGCGCGTACGACGCATAGCCCGCCTGCTGCTGTTGCTGTTGTTGATATTGCTGCGCGGCGCCGTAGCCGGTGGCCGCTGTCGCAGTCCCATAAGCCTGCTGCTGCTGCGCGTAGGCGTAGGGCTGCTGTTGCTGCTGCTGATAAGCCGTCCCGTAGGCGGCGGCCTGCTGGTGCTGCTGCTGAGGATGATACTGCTGCTGCTGTTGTGCAACGCCGTAGGCCGCGGGCTGCTGAGGCTGAGGCTGGGGCTGGGGCTGATGGCTCCACGCCCCGGCCGCGACGGCCGTCGCCTGCGGCCTGTGGTACATCGATGGCTGCTGCTGCTGCCCGTACGGCTGCTGCTGATACGTCTGCTGCTGCTGTTGGTGCTGCTGCTGTTGGTGCTGGTGCTGCTGTTGCTGATAGGCGTAGGCCTGTTGGGGCTGCGGCTGCGGCTGCAAGGGCTGCGGCGTGGGCATGACGCCGCCCCAGACCTGCGGCGGCTGGTGCGGCAGCGTCACTGCGACCGTCACCGCCGGCTGCTGGACGGGCGGCGGGGCATGTGCGACCATGGGCGGCACCGCGCTCCAGGCCTGGGCCTGCTGGGGCGGCGGCTGGGGCTGCGGCGGCCCTCCTTCGGACTTGTGTCGCACGGCGCGCGAGAAGGCGCCGCCACGGCCGCCGCCGCCGCCTCCGGGCTCGCCGTAGCGCCGCTTGCGCTGATTGCCGTCGGCCCCGCCGTAGTCGCCGGGGCCATAGGCGGCCGCCGGCGGATGCGGTACCATCGGCGCCGCGCCCATCGGCCCCCCGGCGCGGTGGTGATGTTGATGGTGATGAGGAACCGGCCCGCCAAAGCCGCCGCCGCCGCGGCCGCCGACTGCAGCCGACGGCGGCATGCCTCCGTAAGGTCCCATCTGCGGCGGCGCATCGTAGCCCATCCCGCCATCATCGTCTGCGCGCGTGCCAGGTGAGCCCAAAAGAATTTTAAAAATATAAATAAATAATATAAAAATGAATCAAGGGAAGGCGCACAGCGGCCGTAGGGATCGGGCTGGCGGTGATCGTAGCGCGGGGGTCGGCCAGGGGAACCCCGAGCGTCGCCAAAGCCTCCGCGTGGGGCGCCGCCGCGGTAGGGCGGGACGGCCGGGTAGCCAGCGCCGCCCATCGGGCCCGCGGCCATCGGCGGTGGCGGCGAGACGTCTCCCCAGTCGCGGCCTCCGCGGCCGCCGCGCCCCGACCGTCGGTCGGGCCCGCCATAGGGGCCGCTTCCGTCAAAGCCGCCGCGGCCGCCACGAAAATCGCGATAGCCGCCGCCGCGGTGCATGCCCGGGAAGTCCATCCGGCCACCGCCGCCGCCGCTTCCGCCGAAGCCTCCGCGCCCGCCGGGGCCGCCGTGCCGCCCGGCCATGCCGCCGGCGCCGGCGCTGCCGCCGCGGTGGCCGTGGCCGTCGCCGTCGCGGCCGCCACGGCCATGCAGCTTCTCGCGCTGCTTCTCCGGCTCGGTGACGGGTTTGGCCAGCGTCACGTCGAGTACGTGCGTGTCTGCCGTCGTCGGAACATCAGCGTGACGTCACGCCACGTCGGCGATACCACAAAGGGGGAGCGCACCGTCGATCTTATGGCCGTGTCGGGCTTCGATGGCTGCCAGGGCCGCCGTTCGCTCCGTGTAGTTGACAAACGCAAAATCGTCTCTGCAAAAAAAAAAAATCTTTCAATTTAAAACAAATGTAAAAATAAAATAAAATAGGAGTTACCGTCGAGCAGTTTTGAGATTCTTGGAGAGGACGATGCGCTCGATCTCGCCAAACTCGCCAAAGAGGGAGCGTATGAGGTCGTCGTCGACCTCGGCCGGCAGGTTGCACACGTAGATGGACTTGACCTTGGCCATGATCTCCTCGCCGGGCTCATTGAGCGGCTCCGCCCAGTCCACCTTGACCTCCACCTCTGCACGTCCATACAGCAACATTTATCGTTATTATTCAAGGAATTCAATTTAATACAAAAATAATCAAAAGATTATTGTTTTAAAACTTACCGCCGAGCCGGAAGCCGGGAGTCATGATCTTGGCGTGGGCCTTGGCGGCTTCCTCGTGCGTCCCAAACTCGATAAACGCAAACCCGCGATTCCGGGTCGTGCTCGCCGTGTCCTAAAATTGTATCAGTTAATTATATATTATTTCTGAAATTAAAGTATTCTTATTTAAAAGGGAAGCGTACGCGCATGAGGGTGATCGTGTTGACGCCCTTGATCTTGGCGTCGGTCAAGTGGCGGGCGAGGTCCTCCTGGGTCCAGTCCTTGTCGAGGTGGCCCAGGAAGAGCGTCTGGTTGTCGTTGGAGTGGACGACGCCGATCTTGCGGCCCTTGAGCGTGACCCCGTCGATCAGCTGGACGGCCTGCTTGGCAAACTTGGGACTCGTGAACCGCACAAAGGCGTAGCCCTTGGACTCGCCCGTTGCCGCGTCCTTCATCAGCCGGATCTGGTGTTGAGGATGACGTCACCAAGGGCCAATCCGGCGTGCCCACGTGTGCGCGTGAGCTGATTGGTTGGCTGACGTGGCAACAACAAAGAGGGAAGAGGAGAAGGAGGAAGAGGAGCACCTCAAAGATCTCGCCCACGTTGGAAAAGACCGAGTAGAGGTCGGCCTCGTTGACGTCCTTGCCCAGCCCGCCCACAAACACCTCCGAGCCCCGCGGCGGCTTCGTAGGGCCGCTGCTGGAGCTCGACGACGATGACGTAGAGGAACTCGAGGAGGGCGACGATGACGACGGCGACGTATCCTGCTCGAGCTTGACCGTGGCCGACGGCGAGTCGGACGACGGCTGCTCGAGCTTGACCGTGGCCAACGGCGCGTCGGATGAAGGCTGCTCGAGCTTGACCGTGACCGATGGCAAGTCGGACGAAGGCTGCTCGAGCTTGACGGCGGCTGCATCCGCGTCGCCGACGGCCGTGGCCGCAGCGCTGTCCTGAGCCGACGGCTGCGGTTGCGGCTGCGGCTGGTCGTCGGGCAGAGCCGAGGCCTCGCTCATGTCCAAAGACGCGGCCGGCGCAGCTTCAGAGAGCTCCATCGGGGCGGCCTCTGGCTCTGGCTCAGCCGCAGCCGCAGCGTCCTGGTGCTGGTGGAGGTCATCTGGCAGCGGCTGCTCCCCGTCGTGTACGTCGGTCGGCCGACTGTCCTCGACCGCCTCCTGCTCCTGCGGCTGTTGTTGTTGTTGCAAAACTGGCGCGGCCTGCTCGGGCGCGGGCTCGAGAGGGGCTTCGGCATGCGGCTGTTGCTGCTCCTCGGCTTCGTGGGGCTGCGCGTCGTCTGGCGTCGTTGATGGCGGCGGGGTGTGCGTTGTGGGGCCCTCGCCCGAGCCGACGTCGTCTCCGGGTGGCACTACCTGGTGATGATCGTCTACGACGCCAACGTCGTCAGAGCTCGAGGCAATGGTCTGTTCTTGCTCCTGCTGTGACGCTTGGCTGATGTCCGGTTCGATTGCAGATTGCACGAGGCGGTCATCTTCTACAGAAGAAACCTGTTCTGATGATGACGAGGCAGGTTCTGGCAACGTTGCGAGGGTTGTTGGCGAAAAGGAGCTTATCGTGGTAGCTGCTGACCCAGAGAAAGAAGAAGAAGAAGAAGAAGAATGAGTTGAGGAGCTGACGAAAGATGGTAGTGGCGAAGTAGAGAAGGCGAAATCTTCTGAGGTCAAATTTAGATGGAGGCGATCTTTTGCCAGTGGCGAGGGCGCCTGATCGCGCAGGAGATAAAGGATGGAGTGTGGACTGTTGTCCATTGGTGCGCGCGATTGAGCGTGCCGCGGGGGCGATGTGTGCAATTCGTCCCCTTGTTCCTTCCCGTGCTCGGTGCTCATGAGCACGGGTTGTAGTGTAGAAGAAGAGAACGTATGTGGATTCGATTCGGCCTCAAGAGGCTAATTTAACGTAAAAACAAACAAATATGCAAAGAGGATTTCGCTCAGTCGGTCCGCAAAGCGAACAAGAAGGGAAACATTGAGAGTGCACAGAATTCAGTACCTGTGTCGCGTCTTCACTCGTAGCAGGCCGTACCTCTTCATCCATTGTGGCGTCCAGATTGAAATCTTATTTTTGTTTTGTTATGTTTTCTCTTTAGCTCAAGACTTTTTCTGCTGCCAATCTTTATTTCTTTCAGCCAAGACTGCCGAACAGTGTGGGGCTGTTTCACACAAGCACAACAGTCGCTGCCCGCCTCAGGCGAGAATGAAGCTGGGGGCGGTGAAGAAGCCCGCCGAGATCGATTGGGCCGCAGAATTCGGGGACGACGATGACGATGAATTTACTGTAGAAGAAACCCCAGAGGAGGACGTCGAGGTAGAGATCTTGCTCAAGCAAAATCGCGAACAGGCCAAGGCGGCAGGCGAGCACCACCAGAAGCACCTTCAACAGCACCATCAACCCGCCTACTCGATTCGAAATGGTGATTCTAAGCTGAATGCAGCTTTGTCTGTTCCTGCCACGTCGTCCATGTCGATTGGTCGCGCGGGCGGTGCCACCACAGAGACGATCGCCCCTTCAACTCTTTCTTCCTCTTCCTCTTCCTCCTCCTCCTCTTCTGCGCGTCCTGCCACTGCTCCACCCACAACCAAGAGCGTCTACTCGGCTCCAATGCCACGAATTGATTTGGACACGCAACACGTTGTCGAGCCATCTCCCTATGGTGCATTCCTTGAGTTGCGCACCATGTCCTTTACCATCAAGCTCATCTCGATTGTTCATCTCGTATGCTTCCCTCCCCTTCAATCAAGCAAGCATTGTTCATCTTGCCGACTGCGTACGGTGTGCAGATGATGAGCGTTGCGTACATCTTGCTGCCCGACTTCAACTGGATGGTCTTTCCCAATCTGGCCGTAGCAGCCATCGGCCTGTGGGGCGCCTTCGCCTACAGCGCCCGCATCACGCTCGCCGTACCGCTCGGCCTGCCCACGCCCCGCTCTGCTGCTGCTGCTTCTTCTCATCTGACACTCACAACAACACAGTTCATGGTGCTGGTGTGTCTCAACGTGATGACGATGGTGGCTTTCACACTGATCGAGATGCACAAGAAGGCCATCCCGGACACTGTCCTTCTCGTCGGGTTCCTCTTCCTGGTCGGCGAGGTACGTGCATGATGAGGACGACGATGATGGTCATCAAAACCGTGGCGCCCATGCTGACAAACATGCCTGGTGTGGTGGTGACCTGCAGCTTTTCATCCTCAACTACTGCTATCAATTCTGGAAGAAGCTGCCGTCCGAAGGTTCGTCTTGTGCCTGATGTGGAGAGCAGAGAACAACAGTTAACTGACTTGCTTTTGTGATGTGATGGTGGCGTGATGATGATCATAGGGTTCTTTGCGGGCTTCCGCCAGTTCTTCTCCTCGAACGAGGCCCGTATTGGCGGCATGCCCCTGGACGAGGAGGAGGGCCTCTGATTGATCAGAGGGTGATGGTGGCGCTGGCGAGAGATGTATGATGAAGAGCAAGCTTGCTTCTAAATCTTTTTTTGTGGAAGAAAAGGGCAGGAGGCCAATAAACATGTGCCTGTACAGAAAATCCAAGAACATGCCCTCAAGAGGTCAGCTTCCTTCTCTGGTGCCATTCTGATCATGAGAGCAAGCTGCAAAAAATGATCTCAAATAAAAATATCAAGTCATATTCTCTGCTATTCCCGACATACCCCACGTTCCCGAAGCTTCCCGGCTTCGTTCCGGACAAAATCCGGACATAGAGCGCAGCAACAAATTGGCCGCGAAGAAACTGAAACTAGTTTAGCGGCTGCCTCTTCCTTATCTGTACCACCCCACACGCTATGGCCGAACCTATTTCCTCTTCTGCTGGGGACACGGGTACCCAACTCGTTTCTTCCTCGGGGGCGGTGAAGCTCCCCGCAGACCACCAGCAGTTGCCGCCCATGAGTTGCCGCAGCCGTCTGGTCAGCGGCACGTTGACCACCGGCTTGCGTCTGCTGCCGAAGAGAAACAACGGCACCGCGGCTGCGGAAGAGGAGCAATGGAGCACAGAGCGAGTGGAGTGGCAGGGCATAACCTACTCCAGGTTCCTCTCTCTTTCTTTGTGGGTGAAATTAATTGCCACCCCTGCCTTGACACAGACAAGGAGTTTTCTCAACTCGGAATGGCTGCACTCACAACAACACGACAACAACAACACAACGCAACAACATAACACCATGACCGCCCAGGGAGCTGCCGCCGTTCGAGCTCGAGAGCTGTCCTGCCGTGTGTGCCGTGCCGACAGTCGACAACCAAGCCAAGACCTACAACCCGACCCACGGCCTGTGGCTGGCCGCGACCGCCACCTTGGTCTACTGCACGCCGGCCCAGATCCGGCACGTCGTGACTAAGATTTGGCGTACGTACACATGACCTCCACTTCCACGTGACACCATCATCATGTTGGTGCTGAAAAACACCCCACCAACGTGTAGAGTGGGACGCGGTGGAGATTTTTGAGAACGAGGAGACGGACACGCGCGGGTTCGGCATGTACAACAGCAAGGCCATCATCATCAGCTTCCGCGGCACCGTCGGTGCCCAGAACTGGGTCACCAACCTCGACTACTGCCCCGTACGGCCACACGGCCTTCTTCACATTTACTTTTAAAATTTATTTTATTTAGTGTTGTTTTATTTTATTTAATGCTGACACTAACACTACATTTTACGCCATGCAGACGGAGCCGTTCCGCACGCTCAGGGGGGTCAAGGTGCACAGCGGGTTCAACAGAGCCTTCCTGTCCGTCTACGACGCCGTGCGCGAGTTCATCCTCCAGGCTCGGGCCAACGATCCCGCTCGGCCACTGTACGCCATTCTACAAAATAAAAATAAAAATCAATATTATTTTCCAAATATTTATTCATTTATTCTTATTTTTTGCAATAAAAATTAACGCAATTCCATGCAGGTACGTCAGCGGCCACTCGCTGGGCGGGGCGCTGGCCAACCTCCTCCTGGCCTACCTCTCCATGCCCAGCACGATCGGCCCCTCGTCCCCGACGTTGTCATCGTCATCCTCAAGGTCGTCGTCGCAGGCGCCATCGTTGACGTCGTCGTCGGCATCGACGGCCTTGTCGTGGTCGCTGCCGTCGTCCTTGTCGTCGTCGGCGACGACGTCCTTGTCGGCGTCGACGTCGTCCCTGCATGTCGACGGGTCGCCAACCCAAGAAAAGACGAACAAGGCGCGGGAGACCCTGAAGGACCCGAAGCTGGCGTGGGCGCTCCGCCAGCTGCAGCAGCACCACCAGTTCCAGTCGACGCTCAGCCTGCACGACGCCGCCACCATGACGCCTTTGCCAGAGAGCGAAAACGAAAGCGAAAGCGAAAACGACGACGACACCCATGAGGAAGAGACGGCTGATGTTGATGAAGACGATGATGAAGCGGACGAAGATGTGGAGGACAAGGAAGAGGAAGTCGAAAAAGAAGAGGAAGAGGAAGAAGAAGAAGAAGAGCATGAAGAAGAGAAGAAGGAAGACCAAGAGCCGAGGCAGCGGACGTGCCACAAGATCAAGAACGCCATCAAGAGTCGCGTCGTCGCCGTGGGCTCTCTCCGGGGCGCCCAACGCCGCAAGTCTGTGAACCAGCCGCTGACCGCCAGCGTACCGCCGTCGACGGACCCCAAAGCTGCCTTGCCCATCGACCCCACACAGGACTTTGTGCCGATTCATGTTCACGGTACTGCTCTTTTCATTTGATTTTACATTTTTCATTTTCATTTTCATTTAAATATTTGTCACAGAGTTTTTCTAAATTTTTCTTAATAATAATTCTAATAATATGGTGGCAGGCGTGTACACGTTCGGGCAGCCGAAGGTGGGGAACGACGAGTTCGTGTGGGCCCTCAAGCGCCACACGGCCTCGACGGCCTTTTTCCGCGTCACGCACGGCAACGACCTCGTGCCCTCGCTGCCCCGCGCGGGCTACATCCACTGCGGGCGGCGCATCTTCATCTCGCCCGACGGCCTCCTCGTCCAGGTCCGTCCTCCCCCCCCGCGCGTGCGTGTCGTGTCGTGCGCGTGTGTCGTGTCGTGCTCAGCGAAGGCACACGCGCGCGCGCGGGAACAGGGGGAGGAAGCGGCGCGCGAGGTGCGAGAGCTAATTCGCGGCGCGGCCGGCACGATTCGACGAACCAAGCAGGGTGCGCCCAGCCTTTCGGTCGAAAGACGGGGGATTGTTCTGACCAATCCATGAACGGACTGCGCAGGACTGACGGACCACCTGGTTCGGTCGTACGTGGACCAAATCGCGAAACACGTTCGGCTCAACGAGCCCGACCTCCGGTCGCCGGTCACGAGCCCGCGCCAGCTGCGCGGCCTCCTCGAGATCGAGCAGACCGTGCTCCGGGCCCAGGACGTCGGCCTCGTACGCCACACGCACACGCACACGCGGGCGCGCGTGGAGCGAGGCTGACGTGGGGAGGGGCGGGGACACACGGCACACGCGCGTGCAGCAAGCGACGGAGCTGGTGGACGCGCTGCGGGGCTTCTCGGTGGCCGACGCCATCAACGCCGACGGCCTGGTCAAGACCAAGCGCGCGTCGGTCAAGGAGGCCAAGAAGCGCGCCACCGAGAGCATCAAGCTCATCAAGAAGAAGGAAAAAGGTTCTTTTTCTTTTTCTTTTCTTGTTATTTTATGTTTTCAATTTATTTA